>KN822982.1:200982-211429 GCA_000827465.1 Tulasnella calospora MUT 4182 | reverse complement strand
AATGCCTCATCGACGTTATGCCCAGTCTTCGCGCTAGCTTCGATGTAGTCCACCATATCATTGTCCTTCGCAAACTGTTGGGCTTCTTCAGCAGACACCTCGCGCTTCTTGGCGGATGCAGAGCCTTCCTCGCAGAGATCAACCTTGTTGGCGACAAGGATACAAGAGATCTGCGGGTCAGCATTTTCTCGGACATCGTCGAGCCACGACTTGATGTTGAGGAAGCCTGCGGAATGAATGAGCTACCCGTTGCGCAGCATCGTACAGCACATCGACTCACTCCGTCTTGACGTTGGGTCGAAGACTAACAGAGCACCAGCAGCACCTGTGAAGAAATTCATGATTTCAGAAATGTTGGGACGCTTAACCACCACTAGACTCACCCCTATAGTAGCCTGTCCAATAGTGAAGGAGAGAAGTAGTTTGAATATAAATGCACAATGATCAAGAATGATTAGCATGACGAACTTCGTGTTATTGACCTGGTTCCGTGTATGAGGGCCAAGAGTGAGTGGAACCCAGACTTCTCCCGCCGGCTCCGATCGACTCACCGGAACGCCTCGGAACCTGCAGTGTCCCAGCACTGGAGCTTCACTGTTTCATTCATGTCCTCTAGTTGAATGAGCTTTGACCCAAACTCGACTCCGAGCGTTGGATCTGGGTTCTGGAGGAAGCGTTGGTCTGTCAAGCGGACGAGTAGCGACGTCTAATTGGACCATAGATGCCGACCCGAGCATGGGTTAGCCCAATAAATACTTTTCTGAGAGAGCGCAAGTACCTTGCCAACCGCTGAGAGGCATGTCGCATAAGTTTCATTCTGGACTGGACTTGTACACGGGAGTCTGTATGACGTACTTACCAGCATCCCCAACCAAAACGAACTTGAGAACATATGACCACGGTACAGACATTGATAGATAGGCTTTATGCGATGATACTAAAGATGCTGGCCTGGCGGAGACGAACACGCGAGAGTCAAGGTTCTGGATGGGAGACCCGAAGCACGTAAATGGAGACTCGCTTATGTCAGCTCAGGGGTACAAATTCCACGTAGACAGAGATTGTTCGAATCTTCCGGTCCGAAATCGGAAGGTCCGGGGTCCCGCTCTGGACGGGGTAGGTCTAGATGGCGGGGAACGTTTTGAAATGAATCGAACCTGCACTATATGTTGCTTTTGTCTTGGAAAGGTCAAGCGGGATCTAGTAAATATCAACTGTTGCTTCATGCAGTAGGCATGTCTTCGATGGAGATCCTTCCATTAGATCCGGCAGACAGCAGTAATCGGGACCGGGTTTTCAAACCCGACAGTAAAATCGATTTAAATCCAAACCGAATAAACTATTGAAGCTCTAACGGTTTAAGTAATTTTGAGCAGCAATAACCGCGGGAGATCGTTCGGAGTTATCAAGCAAACTTCTCCTCGGTTCTCGGAGGCTTTGAATTGCCCGACCGGCCACCCAGAGGTTGCAACGTGTTGAATCCTCGACCATGGAAAGTCAAACCAATCTGCGAATAGAGGATGAAGGAATGAAGAGCCGGAAGATACCGAAAAAGCGTATTTCCCGAGGACGAGAGTGAGCTCAAAGTTCCAGAACCAACGCGAAAAGAAGAAAAAATGATGCACACGAGGCTTGCCTGACATCAGGTAATGGAGACGTCAATCTGGACGCTGACCACGTATTCTTCGTCGACTCGAGACACCCAGCGCTCTTCAAACCCTCCAATGACACACATAATCATTGACAAGAGATTTCAAGCGAGCGGAATCCATCGTTCCCCCTCTTCCCATCACCTCCACAGGAAATTGTAAGCTAACTTCATCGACAAAGGAGATTATTATGCAGAGCAAGATGGGGCGGGAACTAATCGATCAGAAATAAATGGAAGGAATTGCGTTAGTCAATAACTACCTTGAGCAACGACGCGTTTCGTACCTTTAATACAATACGTCATGACTTGTTCGACGACCCTTTGGCAGTCTCAGCGGCTCGCGTTTTGTTCACGAGCTCTAATGCCCTCTTCGCCACGTCTCTGTCGCCTGGTCGACTAAGCGTCCGTATAGCCTCCTCAGCATCCATAAACTTCGCCTCCAGGTCCTCCGTAGCCATCTGCGTGTTCTGGTGCTGCTTCGTGCTTGTAATCTGAGCAATGTACCAAAACACGAATTTGACGGACCCCGGCTTCCCTTCCAAATTGCGCAGAGTCACTGCGATCGCCTCCCTCGTCGCTCCAAGCGCTTCCCTCGCCGCCTCACCACTCGACACGCCAGGTGGGGGCGCACGAGTGACGATGTTGGTTGGGAGGAACTCACAAGGCCAGCCAGTCTCCTCGTACGTCTCCCGCAGGGCAGCTTGTTCGATCGACTCCCCTAGGTCTTTGTGGCCTTTCGGGAGCACGTACTCTGTCGAACGGTTGTTTCGAAGGATGCAGATCTGAGGAGTTGAGGCGTCGAAACGGAAGAGGACGCAACCTGCGCTGCAGTGGTATTCGTCGCAATACAGAGTCATTGAGGAAGTCATGGTTGAAAAATGATATGTCTAAGAGTGTTTAGAGGAGCGGCAGCGGGAGAGCAGCTCCCGGGGAAACGGTGGTGGTTGTATGCTAGAACTTGCCAGACGGGCGGCACTTGTGCTACCAGAATGCGGCGTCTTCTTTCTCCGCGATTCGCCGCTTACTCCCTTCTCCACTCTTCCATTGCACTTTCAACTGCACTGCTCTCCCTCTCCCTGCGTCGAGTGGATGTCGAGAAAACGAAGTCCTGAAGTCGAATATCTCTACTCTCAGCACCCCGAACCAGTATCCTGCCAAATCTGTTATTCCAACCTTGACCACCTTACTGAACATGAGCGGTCTGTCCACTACGATGTGCACTTTGCGGCAGAACAGGAAAACCACCAGCGATCACCGCCTGCAACAGCGTCACTAGACCCAAAGAATACCGACGCGTGGTACACGTCTCTGACGGGTGGTGGTAGCCGAGGTGACGAGCCGTTGCTAATAATGGATCCGCTGTGCAACCCCTGAAAGACATCGCTTGGATTGACACAGGGAAGCGACCAGGCAAAGGCGGTTCATCAGCGTCGTTCCACTCCCCGATCGTCCTGGCCCATGATGCGTACTGGCATCCATTCGTGGATGCACCACCGCCGAAGAATTTTACACCAGGTAAGCGCGCGAGCTCCATACCACCTTCCGCACGCCCGGCTAACTTGTCCCTGCCTGCTTGCACGGATCCCTGCCAGGTCTCATACCTGTAATGCGAAGGTTACTTCTACATCCCAGAAGTGCCACTCAACAGGCGGTCTTGTGCTTCGAAGGCGTTACCCATATATCTGGTCAATTTGGTGAGCTAAGTCTTTCAGACCGTGTAGCGGTAACATGTCTAAGTACCCCATGCCCCACCTGCAGTTGATAAGACGTGGACATGCGGATATCGTAACTTCATGATGGCTGCAACCGCTCTAACGTCACAACCGTATCAAACATCCTATTTCGCCATGCTCGAGAGCGATCCTCGGTGCCCTCCCGGTATCCGTAATCTCCAAAAATGGGTAGAGAGCGCGTGGAAGGAAGGGTACGACTCTATTGGTGCTCAGCAATTGAAGCACCGTCTGGTTGGAACCACAAAGTGGATTGGAACTGGGGAGATATACGTCGCGATGACATGGAAGGGGATACCGTAGGCACCTTCTCCACAGACAAAATCAAGCGCCGGTTCGACTAAACCCAATGCCTTAGGTGCGAACTGGTGGATTTCCCCAAGTCTAGATACAGTCGAAATCAGGATACCGCCACGGCGCTGATCCACTGGGTCGTGGAGTATTTTTCCAGTTCCACCTCCTCTCCTTCCCAAGCCCCTCCGCCATCCGCAAGTCAGTCTTCAAGTCCCGAAGACCGCCACAGTGCCCATATAACCATGTCAAATCATATGCCGATCATCCTTCAACACAACGGGCATTCCAGAACGATTGTTGGTTATGAACTGACGCGGTACGGCGTGACGAACTTGCTGATCTTCGATCCTGCCAGGTGAGGTAGAGATCATGAGAGCAACGAAGAGTGCGCGCTGATATACTCTACTTCTCAGGTCAATAAAGGAGCCCCTCCGAAAAGCTGCTCTCGCGTCCCATAATCGATCAAAGAAACGAAGAGCATCCACTTTTTCGCCACCACCCAATAAATCCTCCAGCAAAACCCCACTCGTCCAAGCGCCAACTATCAATTTACCAGGTCCTTCTACTTTCCACCCTCCCCCATCATTTAAGCCTCCTCCATCTCCACCATCTCCCACCGCGCCATCTCGCCGGGCCCCGAGTACGAAGAACAATGATGATTCAAAGAGCATCAAGTCCGTGAAACTCATAACAAGCTTCTTCAAGCGCAATTCTTCCAAGCACCACTTGCCACTTCCAAGCCTGAAGCGTCCCTCTGGCAAAAACCACCCTCCTGAAGAACAAGGATCGTCTTTACATGACGATCCTATTATAATCGACTCCGCGTCCGATGAAGAAGATTATAGAGGGTCGGCCAAAAGGACACGGGGAGGAGGGGGAGGAGGTGCGGACGACATTATGGAGGTAGACAGCGAAGGCTTCCCAGTCGGCTATCACCAGCAGCTTCAAGGCGGAAAGGGCAAGTCGCGCTCACCCACTGTCCTCAGAAAAGCGCCTCAGTACGCAGAAGAAGAGGATCTCGATCCCTTAAGAACGCTGAACGTTTTCAGAGTCGATCTCCATTCACTCAGGTCAGAACAGGTTACGTGCTCCTTGAAATCCTCATTTCTAACGATCTATTCCATTCGCAGCCGTCATGGAGAGTATCAAATCCTTTACTTCCCGCTTACAGATCCATTGAATGAACAACAGAAACGCGATCGAATGACCGTAACAAGTGATCGTGTCGTCGTCTGAATTAGATCCATCTCCAGCTACTATCCTGTTTCCTCCTCTTGGGTTCCACCACCGCTACTTGCTCTGTATCTATACCAGCGTCACCGTGTAGAATATAGATTATCGCATTCGCAACTGCTTACACAGCGTCAGTGAAAATGACAACACTAAACAAAAGTTCGAATGTACAGCGGCAAGGGAAAACAACACAGTTTTAGATGAGCAGGTTCGGGGGAGATTGTGCTACTTGGACAGGAAGCGATACGATAATAAACAACAGGAGACAGTACTCGAGAGCGGTATGTAAGACACAGTTTTGGGAAAGGGGACGACCTTCCTTGTTAGGGTATTACAGAACGAATGAGGAAATGTTGGCGTGTGTCTTTGTACGAGATTACTGAACTTGAAACCGGCCCGCAGTTGCATACAGTCAGTGGGGAGTAATGTTGCTTTTTTCTTTTTTTGTTTGACTGAGGCTTTGGTGAGTTGGGGAATTTAGAAATTTGCAAAGAGGTCTCCTGTCGAGTCTGGGATTTCGTGAAGGCGGCCCGCGAGGGATGGAATCAAACCAGGCAGGTCCGAGGGGTCGGGTAATGGCAGGTTGGTGAAATTCCGAGTATCGGCAGATGATGTTACGACAGGAATGAGTGGCGCCTGAATGGGGAATAGTATGGAAAATCCGTCAGCAACGTGTACGAAGGGGATAATTAATGCAGATGAAACATGGTTCAAAGAACAAAAGGAGAAGACTCGAGACAACATGAACATACCCTGATTTCCCCCCGTTCCAGTGCAACCCAATCGACACCCCTGAACCAATCGTGGATCAAGACATCATCGGCTCCGCCTCTCAAGTTGCCTAATCGCTTGCTGCGGTCCGGGTTGAGGAAACCTTTGATAAGGTCCTTGCTACGGTGATCCATCTCCTTCGGCCAGTGAATCTTGCCCCTGAGAATCTTCTCGTAGATCCCGAACGGGTTATCGTCGAAGAAAGGCGGGTAGCCCACGAGCATTTCGTACGTCAGGATCCCACAAGCCCACCAGTCGACGGCTTTGCCGTGCCCGCTCGACTGGATGATCTCCGGAGCGAGGTACTCGGGCGTCCCGCACAGCGTCCACGTTCGGTCGTCCACGATCTTGCTAAACCCGAAATCGGCGATGCGCAAGTATCCTCGATGGTCGAGCAAAAGGTTCTCGGGTTTGAGGTCGCGGTAGATGATGTTGTAGCTGTGGAGGTAGCGAAGGGCGAGGACGATGCCTGCCAGGTAGAAGCGCGTGACGTCCGGCGTAAATCGCCCAGCGCGCCGGAGGTGCGAGAACAGCTCGCCGCCGGGCACGTAAGACAGCAGCATGTACACGTTGAAAGGGTCGCTGAACGTCGCGTAGAGGTCGACGATGAACGGGTGTTGGATGCGAGAGAGGATGAATCGCTCCGCCTGGACGTGAGTGACCTGCCGCAACCGTACCACCTCGGTTTTGCGGAGGACCTTCATGGCGAAGTGTTGTTGCACTCCTGGCTGTGCATGGGGCGATGTTGATCGCAGTCGCACCAGCAACACACGGCCGAACGTGCCGGTCCCTGTTCAGGCAATGCGGCAGGGGGAGGAGAGAGAGAGAGGGGCCAATGCGTTCGAATCAGGACTGGCGGGAACAAAATACACGACATTGGGAACAAGTTTACGCACCGAGCGTCTCCATCACTTCAAAGTCGGTCAGGTTGAGCGGGAATTGCGGGTCGTGGACGTAGATGTGCTCTTCTGGTAGCGGGAGAGCTTTCTTGGGTTTCAACACTGCGTCGTGGCTTCTGGCATCATCCTCCAGGCGTTCGAGATCCTCGTCGGTTACTTTGGGCCGGGTTGGGTCCATGTACTCAGCGCCGGTGGATAGCGGGTCGACGGACTGTGGTGCCTGGACGTGGCTGTAGATGGGTGATGACGGGGGTGGGCTGCTCTCTGCCTCTGTTCGAGGTGAAGGGTACGAGGCAGCTGGATTGGGCTCCGAGCTGTTGTATTTGGGCATCTGGAAGTCCATTGTGCACTGGGATGAGGCGAGTGGAGACTGGCGATGAGAGAGTGCTGACTGGGTTGAGTGAGTTTCTCTCGAGAAGCGACGACGGGGAGTATAAAGGGATGGCGATTACCACCAGAGAGGAAATGGAGCCGCGGGAAACGGATTTTAGGACGGAGTAAACACCACAGAACCAAAGCAAGGGGGAAAGGCTGAAGGAGGGCCTTGTTAAAGACGAGAGAGGCGCTTATAAAGAGCGTTGAGTGCGGCGGGTTTAGTGATGAGCCGCGCGGGATGTGGACGGAGGGGGCAAGTGGCCTTGTCTTTCGCAATAAAGCCATAAGCGCTCGATATGCGTCGCCAAAGCAATAAAGCAGTTGGAGAAAAGATGCCTGATATCCTGTAGATCATTCCTTCAACTGAGACTTCTTAATTGAAACCAATAACCCCTTGAAGAACCCCTCAAACTGCGCTTTCCAGAAACCCGCTTGAAGAGTACGCCAGTCGGGGGGGGTGGTAGATTTTAGAGAGTTAGCGGGCAAAGGATGCGCTGGCAGTGGAGATTGAGTGTGAATGACAAAGATACACGGTGTATACGTGTAGCTGCAAAGTTCCTCCGAGTCAGCCCTTTGGTGGCTTGCTGATCTTCCCAACAATGCTCATATAGCCTTATACGGTATCGGTTAGCCCAAAATGGAGGTTAATGGTTCCTCATTGCCCGGACTTGAGCCAAGGTTCGGCACAAGTCAGAAATTCTCTCCGACAGATAATATACCGAAAAGAAGGTTCATCCATGAGACTCGTTTCCAGACCCAATCTGTACTTGTATGTAGTGGGTAATGTCTGGAGCGGGCTCGGATCTTGGGCGTCCGAAGCACACTCCGCGGCAGAAGTAGCCACGCATTGGATACCCGAAGCAGCCCTTTGGCGTACACAACCACGGATTTGGGGCAAGCGGCTAGCGTTTTACAGGGGAGCTAGCCCTTCTCAAGGAGCTTGCGAAAAATGTGTGTTTGGCCCTCCACCAGCCGCTCGCGAAATGGGTGAAAACGCAAGCCGCTAGCAAGCTCGTTTGACCACATGACCTCACGTAAGGACCCCACTTCCGGTCAATTTATACCATCCGTCGATTATCCGGTGTCGGCGATATATGCCAAAATTAGAATAAACCCAATATATTAATTACCAAAAATACATTATACAGAGCCCGTATTATGATCCTCAGTGAGTAAAGATGTCGTCTGTATTGGACGACTACAGAGAGAACACAAACTGTACACGGCCGTATTCTTTGAGACTGGCACATTACCTTACATGCACGTACCGTTTCAAATCTGGCGACAGAGATCCAAGTCTACGCGACCGCGCAATTGAAGAAGTCCTACAGGATTTTCAACTATCTCATTGATGGGATATGAAAGCGGAGGCGACGAACCTGACACCGAAGGGACACGTTCACGCGGGGGCCAATTGCGCATATGGCACCTAAACGGGTGACATCAGTGCGAGTACGGACATGTCGCTGTTGAGCACCACTCCCTCCTTTAAGGACCGAGACCCACCAGCTAGTCGAGGAAGCAAAATCAGGCATTGACGACAGTGGGGAAAGAGACATGCTTACCGTAAGAATGAGCGTCCGGTGTGTTTATTAATCCTGACGACGATAGTTAGCGGTCGATTATAAAGAGACACACGAAGCGAGTACCTGGTGCTGTTATGATTGGCGCTGCATAAACGCCCGCTGCAGGTCGTGTTGGGACTGCAAGCCAAAGAACAGGAGACCGAGTTAGACACAGTAGATACAAGGCTGGCGCTACTCACCAGAATCCCTGACAACGCGCTTATTAGGGAGCCCAACAGAAGCCCTGTTCAATTGACGGCACAGCAGGCTTAACGGGCGATCTCTGTCTAGGAAGATGTTTGTGTTACCTGACGCTGAAGACGTGACGACGAGGCCCTCCCTTCCCCCCACTATCAAGCACGTTTGTTCGAAACCTACATCTCAAAGTGAAGATAAGAGCGGTGAAGTCAGTCCATCCAGTTAGCAAGACCGTGTTCACTAGCAACCTTGTCAACGCTGCATCTCCTCGAGTGTCGTCGACGGTGCGTGAAGGGGGGTTGGATGTTGGTTCGAGATCAAATCGTTTGAACACCGAGCAAACATCGTCAAGCAGATCCACTATATGCTTCCTCTTGATCTCGCCAGCTCGCACGAAGCATACAATGTCCATGATATAATGCATATCACATATCAATGTCATACACATATTACAATGGTGTGATATAGAAATGAGACGGAGGCACAATCTTAAAGGGCTACAACACAATGGTACATCGGCACGGCTTTCGCGCTACATCAACGTCTGCACACGACTACCGGAGCCACTAGCAACAGAGCGATTAGCTAGCATATTTGACAGCCCATTTGACATAGGCAAAGTGGGGTGGTTGAGCTGGGTGGGCACAGGGTGGCCAGGATACTCAGAGCTGGCTCTGGCAGCGGGAGTCTGTTGCGCGTTGGCCATCCAGTTTGATGCACTGGGATTTTCACCTGGCCACCGTTTCTGATCTTCGATGGCCAGCTTTCTAATGTACCTTCAAAACAAAATTGGCGATTAGTTTAGGACTCTTGACTGGGGCTGTAGTTCTAGCGGACGTACTCAACCCAAGCTCCTTTCCCCAAAGATTCTCCCCAAGCTGGATCTTCCTTCTTACGCTTGAAGAACGAATCGGCCAGTCGGAAGAAGGGAACCTTCTCGCCATCCGAATCCTTATTCGCAGATTTCTTCCGCACCGATTTCAATGGTTCAGTCCAAAATCCTGACATGCGTCTTGTTTAAAGGAGTAATTACACGGTATTTAGGTACCCAAACGCTTACATTAACGACGATATGTGAGTACAATATCTTTGGAAGGCAGGCAGAAGTGGGTGCATACCAAAGCAGGAAGTTGGCGACGATACTCAATATCACATAACCACAGAATTATAGACGCCATGATCGCAAGGTATCGGAAAGCGACGAAATTATGAGAGTTTCTTCACGAGAGAGGTGGTCATTACAGCCAGCGCTGTCATTCATTGAGTCGGGCGTCCGGAGTTCAGGTCGCAAAGGGTATGCATTCTCTTGCACACGTTCCTCCCATTCCCATTCTCGTACTCTGACTTGCGGTTCACACTCAATACTCGCGAGTTGGTTTTGGGTGCTCAGCGTGGTGGCGGCGGTCGGGGATATTACAGCTAGCAGTTGTCCATGGTCAGGACGGGACGCGCGTCGAACGCAATTGTTCGTGGGAGCACGTCCTGACAGGTAACGTAATGCGGTTTGCTAGCCGCTACCATTCTCGCTGGCGCGCGGCTTGTGTTGAGACGGATTTGCTAGCTGCTGGCATAAATCCTCCACTGTAGGAAACTGAATCCGCAGAAAGGCAAGCCGCTAGAAACGAGGCCGTGGCCGTGTAGGAAGCAAGGAGTCAGGACGATCAGGCTCAAGCGTTGCTTGCAAGCCAGTAAGTGGCTGGGCTGATGCTTTTTGGTAGCTCACATGTGCTG
>KN822982.1:170336-199632 GCA_000827465.1 Tulasnella calospora MUT 4182 | reverse complement strand
GCATCCTCGAAGAGCCCATCGAAATTACGCGAGATCCGACCTCTCAGACTAGCGCAACGACGAGCACGGGAAGGCCACGAAGTCGTCGTCGCCGCAACACAGTCGTACGCGTTACGACGATCTTGGACCCGTCGGAACCCACTCCCGAACCTCGAGGTGCGCCTTACCCAGTCGGTCGCTTGCCAACCGCGAGCCTCCCCTCTCTACCTCCTTCCGAGCCCGAACGCCAGCGCAATATCGAAAACATCAGAGTAAGCGACCGCATGAGGGATGAGTTTGTCAATGTTTCCCGTTGGAGTGATTCTACGTTTGATGACGGGAAGACTGACCTTGAGCGGGACGCCAGCCAAGTGTCCGCGGCTCCTTCTGACACGGCCGTGAGCCACGAGACGTCCCCCGCTGGCAGTAGTGCTCCCATCACGCGCGAACCGTCTGCCGCTGCTCGACCCACGTCCCCCGCGGGCTCGTTCATGAACCGCCTCTCGAACTCGTTTCTGGGCTGGACGGGATGGAACATCGGAGATCCCACTCCCGGAGCTACGTCCCCTCAACAGCGCCGACTCACAATCTCTCCTAGAACGTCCGCAATCCCCGAAGCAGTAGCGTCCTCTTCGGGCGTATCCCACTCCATCGCGATGGAAGAACCCGACCCGAACTTCGGTGGGCCTCGCATCCGACAACGAACCGCTCCGGGAACGGAACTGCTCGACGTGCCCACCGGCAACCGCGCCGCCGGACAGTCCCACTCTCGCTCGGAATCTTACCCTTCTCGTAGCGCGACTTCTGGCGATGGTGGAATGACTCCGTCTCAAAGTGGGCCGGCTCGATTTCGGTACCCTCCGCTCTCGACGAGGACCCCGAGCGAGGCGTGGAGCGCTGCAAATGACACTGCCGCACATCAGACGATCGGCGGGTCTTCCGGTGCTCGCCCTCCTTGGGACACCTCTGACGATGGCGAACCTCTTTACGTCGACTACGCTCCTGCGCGAAGAATGGCGCAGCAGATCGCGCCTGTGTTTCTGATTTTCCCGCTCTCGGTATTTTCATCTATCACTGACGTTACGGACTCTCGTTGAAAGAATTTCCCTCTTGTTGCAGTACATGCTCATTTCTACCGTCGGACTCGCTCGGGTCATTCACACTCTAAGCACGAGCCGTCCGAACCCATGGTTCCACACCGTCTCTCGCTGGATCCTTCTCTTGCAGGCTCCTATCGATGCCATGACGCTCCTCTATGCCGCTCGTCGTTTGGGTAAACGTCTTAGAGCCATCGTTGAAGAAGGTAACAATACCCCAGTCGTATAAAAGGCCTCTCGCTACGTTCGTCGGTCTTGTCAGTAGCTCGCTGTAAATTATATCATCCAAGAGCAAACGAATAGATGATTTTGGGATGCTCCTCCTTCGTAAACGTACATGCGTGTCGATTACAGTTACGCGATACCCAACAAAAGGTGATAGCAAAAGGTGAGAGGGAAAGACACGAGAAGTAAATCCGAAAACGTAAACTTCGAAGAGATCGTGATCGCTGTACTTGAATTCTGTTAAGCAGCGGCGGCATCCTTCGGGCAGTCGCGAGAGATGTGACCTGGCGGAGGGAAGGATCGGTTTAGTTCATTGTCTTCCGAACTCAAGGTCACTCGTCTACCTTCTTCGCCACAGTTGTAGCAAGCCTTTTTCTGAGGTTGAGGGCAGTCCTTTGCCATGTGGCCCTAAAGGTTGTTCAATGAAACTCAGTCGATGATTTCCATACAACGTATGCTTAGGCACTTACGACTCCGTTGCAGTTGTAACACTTGGATCCTTGAACGCAGTCACGCGACAAGTGACCGGTCCCACCGCAGGAGTAGCTGAGAGAGAAGGAATTAGTCGGCTGGGAGAACTTGAAAGTCCCAAGTTATTGCTCGTACCAGGTCTTGCCACCACCACCGTAGCTACCACCACCGCCATAGCTACGGGAGCCTCCGCGGGTTGAACTACCGGCTGCATCGGGGCAGTTTCGAGCGATGTGGCCAACCTGGCCGCACTTGTAGCACTCCTGGCTGGAACCACTGTAGTTGTTGCCACCTTGGCTTGTGGCGTTGGGGCACTCGCGAGACTGTGCGATGAAACAAAAGCATCCAGGTGAGTCAAGTCGGAGCTCGAATGGACGGGGGTTGAAGAAACACGAACAATATGGCCGGTTTCGTTGCACTTGTAGCAAGTCTTGGGCTGAGGCTCCGACGAGCAGTCCTTGGAAACGTGTCCTTGCTGACCGCCTACGATTTTTGCATTTCGCAGATATCTCTCAGTCCTTCCGCTTTCGGCGGTGCGGGGGAGATAAGCGCTCACAGTTGTAGCAAGTGGGCGTGCCGGCGGAAGGGCAAGCGGCAGCGTTATGGCCGGCTACATTATTCGGTGCAAAGTTCACGAGTCGGAGTATATATCAGTAACGTTGACCGTCGGGGTTCAGACTAACGTCCCCAGAACGAGCGGTCTCAAGTAAGCCAACGTCGACGCCCGCAGAGAACCACACACACCAACGACACCCCAGATACCACCACCGTTCCAGAAAAACGAAAATTTCCGTGTATTGAAGTACGCCGACGTCGTCCCACCGCGATATATGTTAAAAGGATAAAAAAAGGAGAAGTACAACAGGCAATGAAGCCGTCGCCTCCAGTCAGCTCCATTCGCCCCAATCGCGCAGAGAAGGAAGAAACAGCGAATCTCGAGGGAAGAGGCCGCAAGGAAGCTCTATATATACTCCATCACGAACCTTGGCCACAATTATAGCAGGTTCGGCTCGACATCGTGTATTGGTTTCTGGACTACGAAGAAGAAGCGAGACCTGAAGTCGACCGCGACGGTCCGCATTATCGTAAACACCTGGATTCCCTGCTATCTCTGTTTGAGGACTTACAGGTTATCAGGGGTACCACTGCAGAGACTGTGGAGGGGAGAAGATGGAGGAGAATTGAGGACGAGGCCAGTCATCCCAGGCAATGCCTCACGCGTAAACATGAGGCAAATTTACCCCCGCCGTTATTCCCGTTCATCTGGACTACAAGGTCCTTCCGACGCTTCCGCAGGTGCAACTTAGAGCGGGATTGTTTTCCACCACGAAAAAAAGTAGGTCGAAAAGCCACACTAAAACCGACAACGTCCAGGCTTAGCTGGCTACTAACGAGATGGAAAAGTTTCAAAATGACATCGGGCCGAGCACGGGACGGTCCGGAGATCGGGTTGTTGCGAACGCAAGTCGAAATAAATAAAAGAGCAGCCAAGGATTTCACGCCTTCCGAGGCACGGGCTACGATCCACACGACACAGGATGATTTGAGAACTGGGGTAGGGGTGTTTTGATTATTCGAGGTTGTAGCCTCTAATATGAACCTCGAGAAGAGAGCGGAAGGGAAAAGGGTGGCAATGGCCAAAGTAAGTGTCCAAAAGATTAAGCGACATGGCCCTTGCCCTTGTAGCCCTCCGATGTAATACCTAAGGGATGGAGAGCAGGGGTTATTAGACGCAAAATGACACAGAACGAAGCAAAACGTACCAGTGAGCGGGTTTTGTTTCTCCTCGCGAGCGAGTTCGTTGGATGCCTCTTGCCACTCCTTCGTCATCGTCTTTGGAGGCTCGCCACCTGAAATGAATTGATTCATTAGAAACGCCATTGTATGAATATGATAGAACCGACTGACCGAATGAACGCATGCCAGCAAATGCCACACCCGCCGCACCGACGATCGCCATAGTCAAACCAAACACCTTCAAACCAGAGCCAGGTTCGTCAACGGGTTTTCTGGGGCCATGGGGACCGAAGGAGATATAGTAAGCTAAGTGAATAGAGTGAGAGAAAGTCAGCGTCGCGTTCGGGGGGGGGGGGCTTGTAATCCGAACCCTCCCATAGGTCCGCTCAGACGATAATGAAATTTTGAAAAGGACGCACCAGCTTTCTTCTCGTCGATGCTCAAAGTCTTCCAGTCGCGCTTTTGTGCCTCCAGCAGCTGCTCGTAAACTTCTGTCTGCTCCTTGCTGTTCAGAGTTTCCCACTGGGCCTCAATGTTGGATACTGGGATCACAGACGATGCCGCTGACGTGTGGGCAGTGGTCGAAGCCGCTCTAGCGACCATTTGAGACGAGGCCAGCCCTCGAGGCTGAAGAGTGCGAGCAACGCGGAGGGTGTTCATAGTAGGAAATAATAGAGAAAGGACGAGGGGGGGGGGAGAGGAAGGGCGGGAGGGAGAGGTCGGGTTTGCAGAGTAAGGTGGGAATGAGCGAATGGCTAGCTGTGATTTCCCGTAACCAGCCGAACGCGGCGTCTTCTAGTTTGGCACATGCCCCATCCCACACCTCGGCGCCGAGGACGGAACGGCGTCCACGGCACCCTCTGGGATAGTGGGTGATTTACGAGAATGATCGAGATTTATAAATTAGAGTTACTATGAACGTGAACCAGTATATAGGTCGCGGATCATGATGCTCATCCGCTGGCCCGGTTTCAGCGAACTGTCGCGGAACTGCCACTCCAAAGGCACACTGTGCACGAAATTGTAACGGACAGAGTCTCTAGAAAAATGAAGAGAATTTAGTGGGGAATTTTAACAGCATTTTGTGGGCCGCTCACGTTTGTACGTATACACTTCCACTCTCTAGAAGGATGTCGACGCACTCGTCGGGTCTTTCTGATTCTTTCGGTTGGAGACGAAGCACTCTAGCGGCGCCCAGAGATATCCCGATAATCGTCTCTGCAGCATTAATAAGGTTAGCGGGTGTCTAGCGCAATTTCAGCAATACGTACTACCGCTTGCTTCCACGTTGTCCACGTGAGATAGGATTTCTCCATCCGAAGCGAGGTGCAAGGCGTGGGTCTGGACAGACGATAGACTAGGACTACCTGGCATGAATGCTCCTGCCTTGACGAGCAAGGTCCGGGCTGATTCTGGCCACGCAGATACGTGGGACTCTCGATACTTGTGTATTACACCGTCATAATGGCCCTAGGCAAGCTCCGCCGTCAAACAAAGATAACAATTGGAAATGCAAGAATACCATTACTTCGTCAAACTCGTAACAGTTGTCCGGAAGGAATTGGTTCTGCGCATCATTGGGAGGTTCACCTGTTGCAGTTGCCCCTCCGAGAACGTCCTTCCGGCGTTTTTTGATCGTTCGAGACACGCCTCGAATCTCGTCCAGCCTCTTTAGCGCACACTTGAGGAGTTCGTTTTGCTCTTCGATGGCAAGCACATTGGTGTACAACTGAAAATCCAGGGGAGAAATGCCCTTTAACAGCGAAGAGCCGGGCTGGGCCCGGATCCAGATTAGCGAGTTACTAGGTTGCCTCTCCGTCAACGTGTAGCTTGTCGTGGATATTTCTCTCCGGGCTTGTAGTGATCGGGCTGGGACGCTACGAATGAGAGAACGAAGCATGAAATGGTCAAAAACATGGAGCGTGGAAGACGCGCGCCGGCAAGTTCGACGTTTTCGAGCGGCGCTCCGACGCAGCGCTTTTTCCTTGCCTCGATCGGCCTTATGGCCCCTCGGGGCACGTTCCACTCTCCAGCGCATGAACGAGAGAAGGCTAGAAAGCTTCCAAACCATCTCTACTGTCTCGGATCGCGTAGCGGAGTGCAACTGGCCAGATGAGTACATGTTAAGTTTCTGGGATTTGCTGACCGCTTATCTGGGGCCTTTGCAGCACGATCCGCAGATTAGAACGAGCTTCAAATACCATGTATTGGTGTCACGGCTATCTGATGGGAGAGCCGTTTCGGTGGATAAAGTTGAATACCATGGAACCTGTTGGTACGTAGATCAAGATAGGCCACCACGTCAATCAAGACTCTACTCCGCCGACTGTGTGCTCAGATGAGCACAGTTCCACGCCAATAAACTAAAGTATTGCCAGAATATAGCATGCTTACCCTTTTTACGTTGCTTCACGATCGGCCGGAGGGATGATTCGATGTGCAAGGAGGCGTTTTTGGGGACTTGGTACGGCGTTGGGTCTCCTTGCCACAGCCAAACACGACTTGATATGTAGCTCCCTCAATAATCAAGATAGCATTACATAGATGATCATCGTCAAAATAGTCTAAATCTCATTGACTCTCCAAACAGTCTAATCGGGGCGACACGCGCCTTGACCTTGGACAGAGATCCCAAAGAGTCCTAGCGATTCCCGAAGAACTTTAAGGGATCGTGGCTGAGCTACGCAAACGTGTAGATGTGACAGCCACCCTAGAAGGAGAGGACTGTCCGGGGGCTCAGGCAAAGCAAGGACTGTGAATCGAGATAGACGGGTCGTACGTGCTCAAGTCCAACAAGGTCTACGATCAACAGGAGGCCTTGATCTCGGCCTTCTAGACTGGATGTCACAGAATTTGTTGAATTGTATCCGCAGAGAGAGACGAAAACCAGGAGCTGAGAGTCTTGTTAGGCAGCGGGGCTGAGAAGATTGAGGCTGTATGAGAGAGTTCGGACGTCAGTCCTCAGATAGTTAACGATAATGGTGGACCTTACGGAACGGTGCTTGTCCCTCCGGAGTCTAGCTTGATGTTGGCCACTTGACTGCCCTACAACACGGTAATGTCAGGACCGTCACCCCTCCTGTGAATAACCCAGCACATCCGACGTACATTGGCAAGCAACTCCAGGCTTTCTACCGTCCCGTGAATGATCTCGCCGGTCTTCGCATCATGCTACACCACGAAAATCTGGGGTCAGTGAGCGAGCTTTGAGACCGGTACTGACCGCAAAACGGAAGGACTCACGAAGAATACCCTAGCTAAGGTGTCGTGTGATGATAGTCAGCGACTAGGGAGAGGAAAAATGGGCTAGGACAAAACCAGCTTACTGCCAATCTACAGAAGCGAGATCCCATACATACGTCAGCGTGCATCGCGCAACAACGGATCGGGAGACTCCGCACCACAATAGCCGCGTTTGCTGCCATGACTTGATATAATCTCGTTGTTTGAGTACGGTGGTGTTCTTACGAATTTGGTGAGTGCAGTTGGGATGAAAATTGTGAGGTATTGGGGGCTAGAAGAGCGTGAAGGGGGTCGTTATGTTTAAATTGGTCTATGTTGGTCAGGAAGCAAGAATTCCGGTCCGCCGTCCCAGACCCAGAGAGCCAAAATGATATAGGGAATTTAGAGCATAAGGGAGATCATATGAGGTTAGGTTGGGGAAAGGCTGGAGGTGGGATGGTGCAGACGCAAGCCCTTCGAAAATTTTGTGGGTCGGTTTTAGAGCCAGATGGAAAATGGGGTACGCGAAGGGGCATAGCAGCTGTGGCAACAAAGAAAAGGCAAAGCACGGAACAAGTAGGTGGCGAAATGGACCATACGGATTTCCGGGAAATTCGTGAATAAGGGCGTTACAGGGCCTAAGGGCCAGCCACCAGAGGCAATCCAGACATTTCGAAGGAAGCCATCGTATGCGTCACCGACCCAATGAGCCTGACCTGCTCAAGAGGGTTGATCGTGGCGAGACCAGTTGGCCCTCGGATCGACGGATAGGGAAGGCAGGGTAGGGATGAACGGGGAGTCATACGTGACCCTCCGCACTTAGGTATACGTTTCAAGCGATGACGAAGAGGCAAAAGGAACTCCCCGAAAACAAGGGCCGTAGCTCGAAACAAGCCATCATGACCCAGTAAACTCCATTTTCTGCGAAGCAAGATCCCCGGAAGCACGCAACCTATGACCCAATCAAGATGGTAAACTGGATCTGGTCCGTATTAGGGAAGGAAGCCCAACCCGGCCGGGGTTTACGAGATGACAACGACAGGAGACATCTAGAATCATTTTAGCTTTCGACAATAATCCGAGCTGACCCCAGGGAGTCGGTCAGTGATGCGGGGGAAATTGCAATGAGCACCCTGCCTGCTTCAGCGTGGTTGCAGAATTTGCCTCGTGGCGACAAGCCGGCACAGTGTCTTCGCTCGCGCGGATGCCCCTAGCAGGCACATCCGTCCGAGAGATGACGGGCTCGCACTTGAAACCCACTTTGCCCTGGGCACGTCAAAGACTTTGACGGAGAGGTTGGAAGACGACAAACGTACAACTGAGATGGTGGTCAGGGCACGCCCTACCGAGGGCCTGACTTACCGACCTGATCGCAGTGCGGTTGGAGCCGGAGTCGAGACTTGAGCCAAACAAGGTGGAAATATTACTCCATTGCTGATCAGCGAATTTGATGGGGGCGTCGCTCGAGGGCGCTGCCGTGGGCCAAGCTGAGAAACAAGAGCCGTCCGTACGCCCGAACTTTGATGCTCCGCTTGAAGTTCACCAACTTTCAACCTTGCACCACCACCGTCCACCACTTGCCAACCCAAAGCATGTATGGCAATGTGCCTCAGCAACAGCAGAACCAACAACCTCAAGCAGCCCAACAGGACCTGTCTGTAGTTCTCGTCACAGGCTCATACGACCATGAAATTCGGTTTTGGGAGGCTTGGAGTGGCATATGCTCCAGAACAATCGCTCGATCTGGAGAACAGGGCGTACGTCTGTTTCGTTCCATCAAACCATGACTCAAATCTCATTAATTTCATACTGGCTTGTTCGGGGTCTGGGCTGAAAAATTACCATATCGATCGACCACACAGCAAGTGAACCGGATAGCCATCTCGCCCGAGTAGGTGGCAATTTTTCCTTTCATTCTCGCCATCAGTCGAGCGATCGACTTCAAGGTCTCAGGAGGACTAGGAGACTGTCGATATTCGTTTTAAGAACCTCCTTCTCACGCGGGACTGATGCTTGTGGGCTCGAACGACCTTACTAGTAAAAGACTCCTCGCTGCAGCGATACACAAGAAAGTTGCAGTTTACGAAGTTGCCGGAAATGCAAACACCCCTGTATGCTGTGACGAGTATTCGCTTATGGTCCGGGGGCCTTATCACTATTTTTCTCCCGCTCAGATCGTGGTCTTCGAAGGCCATACAGGCAACGTAACTGCTGTATGCTTCCATGCTGAGGGCAAATGGGTGGTCACAGGAAGCGAAGACAGTACTATCCGCATTTGGGACCTGCGGTGAGCGACAGTGGAGGTCATTTCTTGCACGTCCAACGGTCTCTCACAAATACTTCCGCCCGGCACCGTCTGTTCGGATACTGCCGTACTCTCTGACGGCCTCCATTCGATTGCATCTTCACGCCACCACAACAGGAGCTCGCACCTATATCGGAGCTACGATAACGGCTCGCCAGGTGAGGGGGTTTCCCAGACGGGGCGTTTTTCTTTGACTGACTCATTTCTCATTCCATTCTCAGTAAATGATGTTGTCATCCATCCAAACCAAGGGGAACTCATTTCCTGCGACCAATCGGGAGCGATAAAACAATGGGATTTATCAGAGAACTCGTGCACTTTAGAACTGGTGAGAAAACACGAGTTTTGGCCGGTTCTGCGCCCTACTGCAGAAGGCTCATTGAACCTTACCTTTCTGGTCATTTTTATTCTTTTATCCGCTCTGTCCCCCAACCGCCCCAACCTTCGAATTAATTTTCCTCCCAGACGCCGATGGGGGAAATTCCTATGCGCTCAATCAGCGTAGCTTCGGACGGGTCGCTCTTGGTTGCGGGGAACAACAAGGTGCGCGCCATTCCATTGGACCATCCATCTAGAGCCCACTCACATTGCTAACCCTTGCCGATGTTTCTCGAATGTTCCCGCTCACCCGGACATGTCTTAACGCGTTCCCCGTATTCCTTCTGGGCATCCCCCAATTTGCGACTTTAACGTTTCTGCGGGGGTGGCTGGTCAAACCAGGCAAGCAGCGTTTTGTATACACTGAAACTTCCAAGCTAATCTCGTCTCCTACACTATTTCGTTTCCTTGTTGAATTCGGACGGCATCTCAGGCAAGTTGAACAGTATTTTCACCGTCCGTCCCCCATCTGACGCCCGTTCCTCTTCCTTCTGCTTTGCTTCGCCTTCTGGTACTCATTTTAACGCCATTATTCTTCCGTACTCACGCATCCTTTGGTCGACCTTCTGAACCCTCGACATTATACTTTGGGTACACGGACCCGGATCCTCAAAACTTAACTTGGACTTTTGGACCGTCCAGGTGAGCCCCTCTCTGCGTCGAGTACTGGCTGTGGCGATTGAACGCTCACCTCGTCTGCCGACTCCCCCTTATACCCGATAACGTTGCACGCTTGCGTGCTTCGTAATGTATGAATTCTTCAATAACCTCTCCATCATTTCCTTACCCTCTAACTTCTTATCTGGATCAACGAAAACCCTCGGCGACCACATGGTGGTCCGATGCGCCTGTGGACTTGGTGTCCCTCGCACCACAATTTTCCCGCCATTTTCATTATTTTCGTGCCCGTTCCCTGACGATACTCTCCAGGGTAAAGTCTTCATATGGAGGATATGCGACGACCCTTCCCAAGATAGATTCCAGCCCGTCTCCAAGTTTCAGGCCCACAGCCGTTATTTGACGCGGTGTTTACTCAGCCCCGATGTCAAGTGAGCCCGTCTCAGTCTCAATTGGTATGCGCAGGTCTTATTTTGTCGACCGTTGACCGTTCCTTCCACACAGGCTGTTAGCTACATGCTCAGCCGATAAGAGCATTAAGATATGGTCCATTGCGCCGAACTATGACGTGAAGCTCGAAAAGTCCCTACTAGGCCACCAGCGCTGGGTCTGGGATTGCGCCTTTAGTGCCGATTCGGCATATCTGGTAACTGGTGGGTTGCTGTGCCGCTTCTGATCCGCCTTTCGCCGCCTTGTTTCCTGCACCGCAGGGTAGCCAGAATGGCATTGGGCAGTAGACAAACCGGCCAGCCGAGAATGCAACGGCTGACTCATCTTATTGCGGGTTTCCAGCTTCTTCCGATCACGTCGCCCGCCTCTGGGAACTCTCGTCCGGCGAGACGGTTCGACAATATAACGGACATCGCAAAGCGGCCGTCTGCGTAGCGCTCAACGATGTCAACCTTGCATGAAATGTGTTCCCTTGCCGTGCCGCACGAAATCGACAGCCAGTGACCCTATCAATCCTGAGACTCCTCACGGCCCTCGGGTGCCTTCATCCCAGCCTCTGGAAACGTCGAAAGATAGCAACACGAACGCAGCAGGAAGCCTTGTATATACACTTGTTCATCTCATCTCTTCTCCATGGCTACGCGAAAGTCATCTCTAAATCGACTTTTCATTCCCGACGGGGTCTTGAGACCTCCGGCCGAACGCGGCCCGGGGAGCGTCCCGCAATGTGGACAATTCGGGTGCTCGTTTTTCCTTCCATCATTTGTCTGAGGCAATTCGACTTCCTCCAGCAGACGGGGAACTTGACGCGGCCTAGAGCTGGCGGTCGGCTTGAAGTGGTTGCCATTTTTCAGCACGAGTGCCATTGTTGGTCCCGTTCCGAGCGGATTGTCTCTCGGTTCCTATAACTCGGTGTCTACACCTATATTCATTCTCCAGTAAGACGGGCCTCGACAATCAACTCGTGTAATCGGAGTTACTAGGTCCAGCGCTAGTGTTAAGAGTCGCAGGGGGCCACCGAAAAACGGATTTGGAACCAAAAACAGGCACATGGAAAGTGGTGACGCGTGCTTGTCCACCAAATGACGTCATAGTCAGCAAAATGGCAAGTTGGACCTTTTTAAGCTCTCGCAAACGACCGATGTTTGAAATCTAAATCCGCACAGATCCCCCCAAGGCTTATCTGCTATCTCTCTATTCGTAGTATCTCAACGGTTTGTACTTGAGAAGGATATTCGATGTAGTCACGTCTTGGAAAATGGCTTCATCTCTCGGCGACCCATAAGAGAAGACTTTGGAGAAAATGACCTTCCAATTCCTATACCGTGTTTTCTATTTTCACTAGAAAGGCTAGGGTACTCCCAGCAGTATTGTTGCACCGATTCCCACGCTTATCGATTATATTCACCGGTACCAAAAAGGTGAACCTTTCCGTTAGTGCTTGAGTCAACCTCAAACCAGTGCCAGCACACGGGTTTCCAGCGTTATTACACCGCTGCGTATGGCAACTACTGGTCAAGCACCCAGGCCGGTCTAGAGGTCTGGAACATTTGTTCTATCACACTGCCTGCCCAACCAGGACGAAGGGGCCTATCCCTCAAAGTACAAGTCGGGCTGCGCGCCGAGAGGACTTTTCCTTCTAGGTGTTTTGCCCAAATTACGACCGTGGAATCTCTACAGGCTTTGGTGTAGCTGGGGGTCGTGTTACAGAAATGAGTTCCCGTCACGGGGCCCCGCTCATCTCAGGTCGTGTGCTACGTGATTAGGCAACTACTTGCGGGCCTGTGACGCTTCGCACAAAGGGACGCGACTTTGACGGCTCTTTTAGTACTAAAAACAAAGACTGTGTGAACTACTTGGACTTTTGGTCGCATTATGAACATGAGCTCCGATGAGAATGCGGGAACCGCAATTTGTCGGTAGCCCGTTTAATTCCCTCATCTAAGTCTCCTACACGCACAACTGGATATCGTCGCAGGTAAGAATATATTAGAGTGCAAATAGCCATCAATCATTATCGTTATGCATTTTCAAGCCCTATTGTAACATGAGCAGGTTGTTCGCCCGACATCCCCGCTTCGACCGCATACGGCATAACACTAAAAAGAAACGGAAAGAACCGCATCGGCTTCCGCGGCCTCCCATCTCTCTGGTGGTCCCATTCGCCGATCAGGTATCCGCCAGCTCTGAAGCTACTTGACAACCGTTTTGCAGTAGCCAGAGCCGCCACCGGCGCCGCGAGCAAATCACTAGCGAGAGCGTCCGTCGGCTTCGATTTTCGTACGTTTGGAGCTAAATGTCAGCAAAAGGGCTTAGGGAGGACGATTGGTATTCTCTCATTGGCTCCTGGCTGGCCTTTGACGTCGTGACGAGACTAAATATGGCTTGAAAAGAACAAAAATGATAAAAAACAGGCCTTTTTTTGGCGGTACCGGAGAGTTGGCAACCATGCGTAGCAACGGAATTGTCGATAAAGAGTAGGATAATCTGGAGAATGAACTCGATCCTATCAAGACACCGAATCGACTTGACGGATTGGGCCTAGTCAATCAGTATTTCTCCCTGCGTCCTTCTTCGATGGCTCGGGCTCCTTTGTGGTACACCGAGCTTTCGTTGTCCGTCAAAAGAACCCATCGTTCAGTCGAGATCAACAACCACTGCCCGGCTTCGAGTAGCCCGAGTTTTGCCACCATCATCACTACGCGGCCATCATGTTGTTCATATATTCATTTCGGAAATCCGCTTGCCGCTAGTCTTCTTGTGAACATGTTGTGAGTAGTGTAGTGGTGATGGTTAGTCACCTGGCTTAGAACAACGGCGAAGGTCTTTGGAGCGGGCGGAGCAAGGATGTTCAAACCTGGATGAATCTGGATCGCTCTGCAGAGATGAGTTCAGCAGACCATCATGATGTCTCAAATTGGTCTGTTGGACAATTTTCTCGATTTCCACGTTATGCTTGCAGGCCGGGGTTAGATCCGGGAGTTAGAGAAACTAGACCATTCAAATATCCCTTTTACTGAACTCCCCGGGAATCCAAGCACCATATCGATGCATCCGAGGATGATTCCGCTAGATACTCGAGCGACGGCACCTCGGCAGAATGAGTCACTTTGATCTCCAATCTTTTGGCTGGTGATACCGCATTCCAGACGCGGTTTAGAACCATGGCAAAGGGCAGCAAACCCCACGGGTTCGATTCAATCATCCATCGCTGCGGATGTAGTTCCGTCAGTACCCATACCAGGTCCAGTCTGAGCTCCCAATATGGAGCAAGTTCATAATTTTCCAAAAGGATTTACGTTTTACTATATGGTGCTGGGTCGGATTCTTTCTGAAAGGGGTTACCCATGCGTGAGTCGACGCCGAACAGCATTTGAGCATAAGTCCTGAATACTTTCCATGCCGTCAATCTTCTAGAAAGCTCTAACCAACCCAACTACAGCCGGAATGCCAGGAGAGTGTCCAGGAGTGCCTATTCCATTCAGCCGGCGGGGCCCCATAGCCTTAGCCATGATCGATGCGGGACGAATTGCAAATATCGTGATTGCCAGCCTTCTGCTACCAAAAAGCACATATTTTCGTCGTTTTTCGGATTTACAGCGGGATCAGACCCGGGGTTTTTGATCGCGCAAACCTTTCCTATTTCGGAAGCTCGCCGCAGAGACCATCGGAACCAAGAAAACGTTAGCCGGGTTGGCCGTGCTCCACAGCGGATAGGTATTTAACGTTGAACTTTGGAGTCATAGACAAAGGCCGATGCCATGGTGAACGGAGCCTTCCGTGGTGGCAATCCGACGGAACGACGGTGACACCGTGGCGACCTGCTACCGAAATCGGTTAAACGGGTCGATCATTGATGTACATTACTTGATAATTACTCGATTAAGGCTGAAATTTGCGGATAACTGACGACAAAGGGACAATGGCTGGCTTGATGCCTTGCGGTTGACATGCTTTAGCGGGCTGGTGTTTGACAGGATTGTCAAATCGGAAACATCCGTCGGTAGCATTGCCTGTTGGGGTGTAGTAAAGGCACCTCCTGTAATAAGGCTTGGCAGAGGGCAGCCTCTGAACTTTGTGTTCCAAGTCCATATGCCCCTTTGGTGCGTCAAGGCCTTTCGTTCACCAATTATCAACGTGAAGGCCTCAAAGTTTTACAAGATCCATGACGATGGATCCGCTAAGAAGCTGTCAAGCCTCAAATCGTGTACCAATGTAACCCTATCTTTCTTGGGAAATGCACGTTCACGGAAGAGAAGCCTGCGGATGGGCGTGGCACGCACCTGTAGAATACCACGAGAGGATTCAGAGCACTCGGATATCTGATAAGATGGCATTCCAGCCGTGGAATCTGCAACGTGCACCCACACGCACGCCACAACGAAAGGGGCATGATGGGAAAATGGCTGGGATTGCGCCATCGCCATCGGGCGTGTTGATGGTCCTTCACACTCTCGAAGGCTGATCACTCGACCTCATGGTTCACTAGGGGCAACTGAGGGTTTACATGGAAGGCCTTTCCAGCCGAAGTGTGACCGGGAGCAAGCCGAAGAAACCGGATGGGCTTCCGGATAGGCTGCGTCGTGTGCTTCGGAGTTGTGCCGTTGGGAGGATACTTCATGGAAAAGAAAGCCGGATTGGTCGGAATTGTCCGTTGACTTGCTCTTATCAAAAGCTCCATGCGGTGGTTTGTTCAACCGTAGCTTCCGAATGCGGATCGGAATGTCGTCCGAGCCGCCACAACTTGTGCTCGCGGACCGTTTGTCGGTGCAATGGGACCGTATGGGGTGTGCGAGTCACAGGTCAGTGTCCAGTCGGGGGATGAGGATTTGGCGGAAGACTTACGTTAGCGTGTGTTATACCGTGTGCAGCATCGTGCCTTGGGTCTAAGCGGCTGCAGAGAGCGGACCGACGCGGTGTTCCGTAACTTTGAAGAGCGTAGACCCTTTCGGCCGAGTAAAGCACGAGACCAGATTGGCTGGAGATGAGATTGTTCAGCCACCGCGCCTGCGCAAACACAAACAAATGCTAGTCAATTTCTCAACTTTCACTGGCTCGCGCCTCGTCCTCCCACCGAGCATCCTCTGGCCTCTGCAACGGCTCCTCAGTTCCCTTGCCCAGTACCCAGTGACTCGATCCGCCTGACACGCCCTCCCGTCTTCTTTTTCGCCATAAAATTTGCGCCGGAACTTAAAGATCCACTCCCAGTCCTATTTTAACTCCACCCTCGCACTCGACTGAAATCTTCCTTATCTCCCCTCCCCTCCGTCCCCTCTTAAGCCCCTCCATACCCTCACCGAAACCCTAGAGCCATTCGTACTCCCCTTGCCATCGTATGGCCCCGAGCCCGCTCCCTCCCATCTCAGAAAACGCAACTCTCAAGAACGTCAACTTCGATCATCTCGCCAATGATGATCCCCTCCCTTACGTCGAGGACGAGCCGTCCATGAATGGATTCGACCAAGTAGAGAGAGACCCCCAGTCATGGGCAGGAGCAGCCCCCGCAGCTCAAGGTCTCTACAACTTTGAAAACGAAATAGATTCTTGCGGCGTCGGATTCGTCTGCCAGATCAAGGGCATCAAGAGCCACAAGATCGTCTCCGACGCTCGCCAACTCCTTTGCGCCATGACTCACCGTGGTGCTGTAGGTGCTGACAGTCGAGACGGTGATGGTGCAGGCGTCATGACCTCCATTCCTCACAGCTTCTTCGTTCGTGAGGCTGAGCGTGATCTTGGCTGCCAACTCCCAACTCCGGGCCAATACGCCGTCGGCAACGTGTTCTTCAAGCAACGTGACCCCGCAACTCTAAAGGAGCACCAGAAGATCTTTACCGACATTGCCAATGAGCTGGGTCTCCGAGTCCTCGGATGGCGGCGAGTTCCAACCGACGGCACCATCCTCGGTCCCTCGGCCTCCAGCAAGGAGCCGGACATTCTCCAACCCTTCGTCGTCGTGCAAGCACACTATGGAGATGGCAATGCATCTCAAGGTGGAGAATTCGACGAGACGCACTTTGAAAGGCAGCTCTACGTTTTGCGCAAAGCCGCTACCCACAAAATGTAAGCTCTTGCTATTCATTTGCCCACGATCTCACCTCTCGCCCATCTAACTTGACCTACTACTCCCCCCAGCACACTCGCAAAGAGCTTCTACGTTTGCAGTCTCTCCTCCAAGAACATCGTCTATAAAGGACAGCTCACCTGCCCACAAGTATACAACTACTACCACGACCTCAACCACGTCCTTTACGAGTCCCACTTCGCCCTCGTTCACTCCCGCTTCTCCACCAACACATTCCCGTCATGGGACCGTGCTCAACCTATGCGATGGGCCGCTCACAACGGTGCGTCTCCGTTCTGCGTCTTTCCTGCATGACGTCGGCGCTAGGGTTCATTTTGCGGGGTTGTTATCATATCTAAAGATTACTGGACGCTGAAACTTCCTGTTCCTCTCCTTCCTCTTCAGGCGAAATCAACACCGTCCGTGGGAACAAGAACTGGATGCATGCTCGTGAAGGTGTCCTGCAGTCCTCGCATTTTGGTGAAGACCTTGACCGGCTATACCCCATCATCGAAGCTGGCGGATCGGATTCGGCTGCTTTCGACAACGTTCTCGAACTCCTCGTTGTCAATGGCGTACTTACCCTCCCCGAGGCCGTCATGACGATGATTCCAGAGGCATGGCAGCACAACGATCTTATGGAACCCAACAAGCGGAGCTTCTACAACTGGGCCGCGTGCGTGATGGAGCCTTGGGATGGTCCTGCCCTCTTCGCTTTCTCCGATGGACGCTACTGCGGTGCCAACCTCGACCGAAACGGATTGCGTCCTTGTCGGTATGTCGTCACCAACCAAGACATCATAGTCTGCGCTTCCGAAGTCGGTGCTCTCTACATCGAACCCGAGAGGATTGTCAGCAAAGGTCGACTTAAGCCAGGTCGCATGCTGCTCGTCGACACCGTCGAAGGCCGCATCGTCGATGACAAGGAGCTGAAGAGAACCACTTCCTCCAAGAAGGACTTTGGCTCTTGGGTCGAAGGTCAGATGTTGAACGTCCCCATGATCGTCAAGCGGGTCAAGCGGAGCATGAACATCGAGCCCACTCTCAATGAACACTCGTTATCCAAGGATCCTTCGCTCCTCGCCTTCGGTTATACCGTCGAGCAACTCAACCTGCTCATGCTGCCTATGGTCAACGACGGCAAAGAAGCTCTCGGTTCGATGGGCAACGACGCTCCCCTCGCTTGCATGGCCAACCAACCCCGTCTCCTCTACGATTACTTCCGCCAACTTTTCGCTCAAGTCACTAACCCTCCCATCGACCCCATCCGTGAAAGCATCGTCATGAGCTTGGAGACGTACGTCGGTCCCGAAGGCAACCTCCTCGAATTCAACCCGAAGCAGTGCCATCGTATCCTCTTGAAGAGTCCCGTTCTCGGCTTGGAGGAGATGAATGCGTTCAAGAACCTCAAGACCGCCTACCAGACTTGGGAGAGCCGCACGATCGACATCACTTTCCCCAAGGCTCGTGGTCTGCTCGGCTACGAGGAGACTTTGACCAAGATCTGCGAAGATGCGAGCCAGGCTATTCAAGATGGCGTCAAGGTCATCGTCCTGTCCGACCGCGCGACCGGTCCCGAGAGAGTTCCGCTTTCGGCGCTCGTGGCTTGCGGTGCTGTTCACCACCACCTTGTGAAGAACAAACGGCGAGCCAAGATCGCTTTGATGGTCGAGACCGCCGAAGCCCGAGAAGTGCACCACGTTTGTGTGCTTGTTGCTTATGGTGCCGATGCGGTTTGCCCGTATTTGATGTTGGAGGTTATTATGAAGATTGCCAGAGAACGATTGTAGGTCTTTTCGACAGACTTGGACGTTTTGAGAGAGCTGCTAACTGATAGACTACTTGCTTTCATAGGGTTAAGGGAAGCGACACCACTGTCGAAAAGCTACTCTCCAATTACTTCAAGGCCACGGACAACGGTATCCTCAAGGTCATGTCCAAGATGGGTATCAGCACACTCGCCTCGTACAAGGGCGCACAAATCTTCGAAGCCCTTGGTTTGCACAACGACGTCGTCAACCGCTGCTTCACTGGAACCGCCTCGCGTGTCCAGGGTGCGACCTTCGAACTCCTCGCCATGGACGCTTTCGAACTCCACGAGCGAGGATGGCCCTCGAGGGAGACGATCCTTCCTCCTGGTATGCCCGAGTCTGGAGAATACCACTGGCGAGATGGTGGAGATGCCCACATCAACGACCCCTCCGGTATCGCCAATCTTCAAGACGCCGTCCGCGAAAAGAACCAGGGTGCCTACGACGCCTATGCCAGGAACGCGTATCAGCAAGTCCGTGCCGTCACACTCCGTGGTCTCCTCGACTTCGATTACTCGAAGGCTACCCCGATTCCGGTTGAGCACGTCGAGCCTTGGAACGAGATCGTTAAGAGGTTCTGTACTGGTGCGATGAGCTACGGCTCTATCTCTATGGAGGCTCACTCAACTCTCGCCGTCGCCATGAACCGTCTCGGAGGCAAGTCCAACACTGGCGAAGGAGGAGAGGATCCCGAGCGCTCGCAGGTCCTACCCAACGGTGATACCATGCGTTCTTCCATCAAGCAAGTCGCCTCTGGTCGCTTCGGTGTCACGTCCAACTACCTCTCCGACTCCGACGAGCTTCAAATCAAGATGGCTCAAGGTGCCAAGCCAGGTGAAGGAGGTGAACTACCCGGTCACAAAGTCTCTCAGTCCATCGCTCGCACTCGTCACTCCACCCCCGGTGTCGGTTTGATATCCCCCCCTCCTCACCATGATATCTACTCCATCGAGGACCTCAAGCAGCTCATCTACGACTTGAAGTGCGCCAATCCGCGTGCTCGAGTCTCTGTCAAGCTTGTGTCCGAGGTCGGAGTTGGTATTGTTGCCTCCGGTGTCGCCAAGGCCAAAGCCGATCACATCCTCATCTCCGGTCACGATGGTGGAACTGGTGCCTCGAGGTGGACTGGTATCAAGTATGCTGGTTTGCCTTGGGAGTTGGGTCTCGCCGAGACGCATCAAACCCTTGTCTTGAACGACTTGCGTGGACGTGTCACCGTCCAGACCGATGGTCAGATTAGGACCGGTCGTGATGTTGCCATCGCTTGTCTCCTTGGTGCTGAGGAATGGGGCTTCGCCACCACTCCCTTGATTGCCATGGGCTGCATCATGATGAGGAAGTGCCATTGTACGTCCGTGAATCTTGTTTTCTATGAGCAGGTCGCTGATAACCTATTCGCAGTGAACACTTGCCCCGTCGGCATTGCCACTCAAGATCCTTACCTCCGTGCTAAATTCGCTGGTCAACCCGAACAAGTCATCAATTTCTTCTACTACGTCGCCGAGGAACTTCGAGGAATCATGGCCAAGCTCGGCTTCCGCACCATCAACGAGATGGTTGGCCGTGTCGAAATGCTCCGGGTCGACGATAGCCTCCGCACTCCCAAGACCGCCCATCTCGACCTCTCTCCTATTCTCAAGCCCGCATGGCAGATGCGTCCCGGCGCAGCCACTTACCGCGTTCGCCAACAAGACCACAAGCTCTACATCCGCCTCGACAACAAATTCATCGACGAGTCCGAGCCCGCTCTGGCTAAAGGTCTTCCTGTCCACATCGAATGCGACGTTGTCAATACCGATCGTGCTCTCGGAACCACGTTGTCGTACAAAGTTTCGAAGCTCTACGGCGAAGAGGGTTTGCCAAAAGATACCATCCACATCCTCATGCGTGGTTCGGCCGGTCAGTCTCTGGGTGCTTTCCTTGCTCCTGGCATCACTATCGAGCTTGAAGGCGACGCGAACGACTACGTCGGAAAGGGTCTCTCTGGTGGTCGCCTCATCGTCTACCCACCAAAGGAGTCGACCTTCAAGGCCGAGGAGAACGTCATCATCGGCAACGTCTGCTTGTACGGGGCAACCTCTGGTCAAGCCTTCATCCGCGGTATTGCTGCTGAACGGTTCGCCGTCCGTAACTCTGGCGCCGACGCCGTCGTTGAAGGGTGCGGTGACCACGGTTGCGAATACATGACTGGAGGTCGCGTCGTAGTCCTTGGCGCTGCCGGTCGTAACTTCGCTGCCGGTATGAGCGGTGGTATTGCGTACGTTCTGGACATGGCGCATACCTTCGAGACCAAGGTCAACCAGGAGATGGTTGAGTTAGGCAAGGTCACTGATGGACGTGAAATCGCTCTTCTCCGAAGTCTCATCGAGGATCATCGCCACTACACTGGTTCTAAGCTTGCCGACCGCGTCCTTCGCGACTTCCACAACCTCCTTCCTCTCTTCGTTCGTGTCATGCCCCTCGACTACAAGCGTGTTATTGAGGAGGAGGACAAGAAGAAGGCTGAAGCCAGGAAGAAGCACTCCGCCATTGACTTGGTTCCCTCCCGCACTGCTAGCCAAGTTGATCTCGCCAGCGAAAACATGGACGCCACGCTCCATCCCAAGGAGTCCCTGTCGAGCACCCTCCTCAAGAGCGGTGTTACCACCACTCAACATGAGAATGTTGTCGACGTCGAGGATTCTCTTGGTGCCGATACTCAGATGGCTACCAGGCTTGATAAGAACCGTGGCTTCATGAAGTACAAGCGCCTAAACGAGGCTTACCGCCCACCTCGCAAGCGTGTGAAGGACTGGCAAGAGATCTCCACCCGCCTTACAGAGGACGAGTTGAAGTACCAAACTGCTCGATGCATGGACTGCGGTGTTCCTTTCTGCCAATCCGACACTGGTTGCCCTGTCTCCAACGTCATTCCCAAGTGGAACGACCTTGTCTTCAAGGGCCAGTGGCGCGATGCTCTCAATCGCCTTCTCCTTACCAACAACTTCCCCGAGTTCACTGGCCGTGTATGTCCTGCTCCTTGCGAAGGTGCTTGCGTGCTTGGCATCAACGAGAACCCCGTCGGTATCAAGAGCATTGAGTGTGCTATCATCGACAAGGGCTTCGAGATGGGTTGGATGAAGCCTCAGATTCCTACGTTCTCCACTGGCAAGAAGGTCGCCATCATTGGTTCCGGCCCCGCAGGTCTCGCTTGTGCTGATCAGCTAAACAAGGCTGGTCACCACGTCACCGTCTACGACCGCAACGACCGTATGGGCGGCCTTCTCATGTACGGTATCCCCAACATGAAGCTCGACAAGGCGATCGTTCAACGTCGTTTGGACCTCATGGCTGCCGAGGGTGTCGTCTTCGTCCCCAATGCTGAAGTTGGGAACAACATCGATATCGACAGCCTTCGTGCCGAAAACGATGCCGTCGTATTCTGCACGGGAGCCACTTGGCCTCGAGACCTCAGGATTCCCAATCGTCAGGTCGACGGCGTCCACTTCGCTATGGAGTATTTGCAACTCAATACCCAGTCCTTGCTCAACTCTGACCTCAAGGACGGCGGATATATCAACGCGAAAGGCAAGGATGTCATTGTCATCGGCGGTGGTGATACGGGCAACGACTGTATAGGTACCTCGATGAGGCACGGCGCCAAGTCTGTCACCAACTTCGAGCTGTTGCCCAAGCCTCCAGCAGGCCGCGGACGCGACAACCCGTGGCCACAGTGGCCTAGAATTTTCCGTACCGACTATGGTCATACTGAAGTCGCGCATCACTTCGGAAAAGGTTTGCATTTCCCTTAATCTTGTTCACTTTATGGCATGGCTCACATTTCTTCGCAGATCCTCGCGAGTACTGCATCTCGACCAAGGATTTCGTTCTTGACGAAGAGGGCAAGCTAAAGGGCCTCAATACCGTCCGCGTCGAATGGACGAAGGATAGCGCTGGCCGTTGGAAGATGGAGGAAGTTCCTGGCTCTGAGAAGTACTTCCCGGCCCAGCTCGTCTTCCTCGCTCTTGGCTTCTTGGGACCCGAGCAAGATCTGCCGAAGTCGATTGACTTGAAGCTGGATGGTCGTGGTAACATTGTGACGCCTCCTAAGGTGAGTTGTTGTGGATAGCCTCAGTACTTGGCGATCTTACTCACATACCTACTTTGCAGAAATACTCGACCAGCGTCCCCGGCGTCTTCGCCGCTGGTGACTGTCGCCGTGGCCAGTCTCTCATCGTCTGGGGTATCAAGTGAGCATCGACTGCGGTATCTAGCATGTCCCTATTGTCTAATACGTTGTTTATTTTAGCGAGGGCCGTGGCGCTGCCGCCGAAGTTGATGCCTTCTTGTCCGAAGGCCACAGTCGTCTCCCTGTCGCCGGTGGATTCCTTCGCCGCGTAAGTGTTTGATTTTTATATATTTAAATCATCAGCGAACCGACATTCTACTTTCGAATAGCAATTTGTTCCCAACGCCAAGAAGTTCACGAACGAAACCACGTCTCAAGTCTCCGTCAACGCGTAATGTCGCCCATGTCATAGATGTCTCGATACGATCGGATCGCACCTAATTCATGTCCTTGCTGTTTCAATATCAGTCCTATCACCTCTCTCTATTTCACCTATTCATCCATCCGTGTCATCCATCATGCTCTCTGTGTCTATGTAGAACGGTGTACCCGCCATTTTTATACGATGAGGTTTCTGTGTTCAATTTCGGAGGTTGATGGGGATCGGCTATGTCCAACACTCATCGGCTCTCGTTGTTGTCGCAGCCATGGGCTAATTTTCAGCAGGTGTGCCCACCCTCGGTTATGCATGAGGGACCCCAAAGAGTTGGGACGTCAAAGCTTGGTAATGGGGAACAAACAAACAAGCAGACGCCACATCCTTTCCCAACCACCAGCGCGGTTTGAACACGACCAGTACCGCACGAAGGCATCCCTCCCAACCAAGCCCAGCGAGAAAAATAACGGACTAAGATACTAAGGACAAGTAGGAATGAGGATTAAAGTACCAGACTCTCCGGACTCTTCACCAAATGCTTCACCCCTGGGTTCACCGAGCCAACGGCCGCTTCCTCTTCGGCAACCATCCCAGTAGGCTACCATCAGCTTTTCGCAAGCATACGGGAAATACCAGACTAACTATAGAATTTCCTGCAGACGGCGAACGTCGCGTGGATATTCGGCCAGGTTTTCCGATGACGAGGCCGAGCTGAACCCACCGGAAGAAGAATCGTTCGTGACTGCGCTTAGCAGTCAACCGGGTCCCTCGAAACCACGCACATCATATCAAAATATTGAAAAGAAGAGACTCAAATCCCTTCATTCCGACAGGTCACCGCTCATTGCCTGCCAAAAGCAAATGGCAACTAACTTGATTTTTGAACAGGGAACCGGAGCGGACTTTCGACTCGACTTCCGAGTCCACAAAGAAGAAACCTCAGACCTGGGAACAAATGCAATTCTATCAAGCTGTGAAACTTCATCAACGTAACGATCCTTGGGAAGAATATCTAGAGCAAGAGAAGCGGATGGCACTGGTACGTCGGATTCATACGACAGCAAGACAAGTCATTGATGACCCCCGTTTTCCAGACAGAGGCTCAAGAACGTGTCTCTCGTCAGTGGCAACCCATCGCCGAACTCCTACAAATGCCGCTACCTGGAATTGTCCCACCCTCGTCCGCTTCCCAGTCGACACCAGCACCACCCCATGGGTTTGACGTTACATTGGATGAAGCCGCCGATGAGCAAGCCCGAGAGCTGGCGATCATATTCCAAGAGTTGCAGTGGGACGATGAGAGGAAGGCCGAGGCGGATCGACATGGGGATAAAAATCGGGCTATGAATCGTCTGCGCGCTGTGAGTCATACCAGTATCTCAGCCTTTGCTCTCATTTTTGATGCTGTACGTTGTAGGACATTGAAGCCACGTGCCGAGCGGAGGAAGCCCGACTCCTTAAAATAGAGGAAGAACGGCAACGAGTCATCCGTGAGGCCAGAGCACGGGCTGAGGAAGAGGCTCGGAAAAAAGCAGAAGCGGAGGCCAAGTTGAGGGCACAGCAAGAGGAAGAAAAGCGCAAGGCTGAAGAGTTGAAGAGAAGACAAGAGGAAGACAGGAAGAAAAAGGAAGAAGCGGATAAACTAAAGGCTGAGGAAGAGAAGGAGAAGGAGAAGACACGGAAGGCTGAAGAGGAGGCGAGATTGAAGAGAGAGGAAGAGGCAAAGCAAGAAGAAGAGAAGGCTGCTGGTTTGAAACCTCAAAGTGCAAGACAAGAGTGGGGGACTGCAAGAAATCATCTAAAGGTCGCGCTCTTCCCCTGAATAGCCATAGAAGGTGGCTGAAAACATTTCTTCCTTTCCCAGAAACTCAAAAAAGAGATCATGCCGCTTGTTCGAGGGAACAAGGGCGACGATAGCATGCTCAACTCCGCTTGGCGCAAGATTTGGGTTGCGGCGAAGCGATTCTTCACCCCGAAAATTGGCCAGGTTACCAATTCCCAATCAGCTATAGACCGCATCGTACGTGAAGACTGGGTATACGTTCGAACCCATTTGACCCTCGCTTACAATTTCGAAGGCTTCCGAGATCCATGGCAAACTCTCTCCGTCGCCCACTGAGACGTACCCTCCGCAACTATACCTTGCTCTGCTTTCATCCCTTGCCAAGGCTTTCCTGCTGCAGGCTGAAACGGAAATTACAGCCAAGAAGGATACGGCATTCCCTCTTGCTCGGTTGATCCTCAAAATCATCGATCTGGGGCATCCTATGCTCGGTGAGGTGTTTATGGCAAGGATGGTTGGTCGTACTGGTGGATGGAGTATTGGAGCCGTTGTCATGAGGGAACAGGTAAGTAACCCTTCCGCGTGTCAAGACTTGCTGACGAAGCTTACTAAACCATTGTGAGAATTTAGGGTCAGTCAGATGAGGAGTTCCGAAAAGCGCTCGGACACAACCCCAATGACAGCGCACAGGACTTCACCAACCGAATTGTCGGAATTCTCACACTCTACGCTGCGATTCTTCAAACTCCCCTTGGACCTTCGCGGCCAGTGTTCGGTCAAGCACCCCAATCTCCCCCTTTCCCACCCTATTGTTTACAACTCCCTCGCCTCTGGACCCTCATCGCCCGAATTGCGTCGACACCTGCTTTGATCCATGACCGCTCTGCTCCCCTTGTGCTCGTGGCAGTGATCGACACTGCCGGCGACCGATTGTTGCAAGCTTACGGGAAACAAGTCGTGAAGTTGGTCAAGACGATTGGAGCCAGGTGCAGCCAAGATGGCCTTGTGGGTGTTGAAGAAGAAATGTTGGTTGGAGGCAAGGCTGGAAAAGAAGGACGTCCTGATAGGGCCAGGTTAGGATTGCTGCTGGAAAAGTGGATGAAAGAAGGGAAAGTTGGCGATCCGTCTGGGAGAGAGGTTAGCCTTTGAGGCACTGTGCCAGTGAATGGATAAATGGAGAGTGGACGCCCTGCGGTTTGGCTCGACTATTTGCAAGTTTGTTCTGGCGAGATGTAGATTTATGTATTACTCCCAGTGCCAATACCTACTTTTCTTTTCAAGAGGGTTAGACCCATGGATCGGGCGACAATATGCAAGTAAAAATACAATAAAGTACGCTGCCAGCGCTACATCGACCGTGACAATGCACCTCATTCCACCTCCATGCCCATTGTCCGTCCTTCCGAAGGTACCAGTGCACTGGGAGCTCCATCTCCACCTCCAAGAGACTTTCGTAATTTGAGCCTCTTGGTCTTTGCTGGTTTGCTGCTGTTGGCGGTAATCTTCTCTTTGACCTTCTCGGTGACCTCCATAGTCTCGGGCTGTACGAGATCGACGTCCACTTGAACTTCTTGGTCTTCGAGTTCCATTTCTGCATCCCTCTTCTTGATGTATTCGTAGTAAGCTTCGTCTTTGGACTTCCGTGCAGCGCGCTTCTTTGCCCGGACGAGGCGAAGTTTCTCGCGTGCCACAGCCATCCTGCATTGAGAACGCAGAAGTCAGACAGTAGACGGGATGAAGTATGCCACCAATTGTGCACATACCTGTTGTTGAAGAATGCCTTTTCGCGTCTTGCTTGGATTTCACCGATGCGTTGGATAGCCTTGACAGTCGTTTGTACGAGGTCACGATTATAGCGAACGGGGATGTTGCGACGCTTCTCAAACTCGAATGTCGAGTCCTAATGATTAAATGGTGTTAACTCGCGTTGTATGCTAGGTGCATTTGGGACATACGATGGTCATCTCCTTGCCGGTTGCTTTCCTGAATGCCTTTGTCCACTTCACTTTACGAGGGTTTCGTCGCAGCTTAAAGTTACGATGGCATCTAAAACCCAGATAGTTAGGTGCGGCTTAGTAGTACCGATCGTGGAATTCGATACTTTGAGGAGCAGAAGCGGAAGACCTTGGCGTCGTTGCGGACGAAGGCGCAGCCTAAGAGTCAAGAAACAGTGAACACGGAGTCTTTCAACCAAACAAGCCCCATACCATGTCCTGGATAGACGTTGGTTGAGCAGAAGTAGCACTTGTCTACACGCATTCTCGGGGTGCTTGGTCGATGAAATTTGCAGGGGCTCCTGGACCCTGAAGACTTTCGGCGATTGCGGTCTCTCCGTCCGAGTCCTCTCGTCCAGTCGAAACTGACACATCCCCCACCACCGCTATGACCGCGTAAAGCTCTTGATATCCCTTCAAAAAACGACTCCAAACCTGAAAATCCCAAGCGATGGCTCCTCCATCGTACGCAGTAACCACAAGGCGAAGGCCCAATACCAGCCCAAGTCATGAATTTGGTGTAACTTTCTCGACCCATTGCCATCCACCAGAATACATCATTGAACTCGCAACCCCCTTCTTCCCTCCACCACCATCAAGTTCCGCGGAATCATCAGTTACAACTACGCACATCATCACCCCTGCTACAGAAACTCCAACCCCCAATTCACCACAGTCGACCAACACTTCAGCTTCTCTGCACCTTACGAAACCCTCACAAGACACCGAAGAATCTCCTGCTGCCGTCGAGCAACCTCCAACCCCTGCCATAGTCGAAGAACAACCTCAGCCCCATATAGGTGTTGCGGTTCCTCTTGAACCTGTCGTCGCACCACCCCCAAAGCCTCCACCTTCGGCTAAAACTGCCCCAAAATCATGGTCTGCCCTTTTCGTGAAGCCCGGAGCTTCGACAACACCAAAAGCCGCGTCTTCAGCGGTAGCCTCGACCTCCACCAGCTCTGAAGCAGCGGCCCAAGGCGTTTTGCTGCCGGCTCATTCCATCGAATTCAGACCGCGCCGACCCTCATCACTCTCTTTACCTAAAATCGACCCGGCCTCTCTCCTCGTCAACCCCCCACTCTCCATCCTTGCCCATGACACTCCCTTACTCCACCCTCGAGGTCTCATCAACTTCGGCAACGTCTGTTTTGCTAACAGCGTTCTACAAGTCCTTGTCTACTGCTCTCCCTTCTGGCGAATATTCATGCAGGGTTTGGCACCTCTTTTCGAAGAGGTTGGTCAGATGGGGGCCGGTCGAAGCCAATGTATCCTGTTGGAAGCCATGCTCAGCTTCGTTCGCGAATTCAAGCTAGCCTCAGAGGTTGAGTTGCCGAAGGATCCCCTCCCAGGGGAGCCAGGATACGGCGGAAAATCTAAGGCAAAAGATGGGGGCAAACCCAAAACCGTGGAGCAGCTCCGCCGAGAATCGTTCAACCAGGATCCATTCATCCCCGAGTTCTTGTATGCAGCTATGAAGGAGAACAAGCGGTTTGACAATATGCAGAAAGGGCACCAGGAGGATGCTGAAGAGTTTCTGGGATTCTTGCTGGATACGTTGCATGAGGAGTTGATATTTGTCACGGAGAGGCTGGAAGCCAACCCCACACCAGCTCTCTCGCTACCATCCCCGAAGACCCCTCGAAGAGGTCAGCGAGCCCAAAACGGCAAACCTGAGGGAGAGGAGGAGGAAGCGCGGGAAGTCCAGCGTCCGCTCTCGCCTGGGGGGTCGAGTGCTCTGAACGGAGGCCCTGGGGAAGGAGACGATGGTTGGTTGGAAGTCGGGAAGAAGAACAAGGTCATCGCGACACGGACGACGAAGAGCCGAGAAAGCGTGATAACGAAAATCTTTGGTGGAAAGCTTCGAAGCGTCCTCAAGATTCCGGGAGCTGGGAAGACTTCCGCGACCTTGGAGCCTTATCAGCCACTGCAGCTGGATATTCAGGTAAGCAAAGCCTAGTGCCACCTCCATCGCGGCGGGTAGACTGACGGAGTCATATCGCTTCAGGCCGATAACATCCATTCAATTGATGATGCTTTGCGGCATATTACGGTCCCCGAAACAGTCTCTGTGCGCTCGGCTAAGGGTGTTGACGTTGCCGCAACTAAGCAAGTCTTCATTGACACATTGCCTCCAATTTTGATCCTTCACATCAAAAGGTATGGCTAAGGATCGCATCCTGATAGGTGCCTTCTGCTCTAACCCAGGCATCTGATGTTATAGATTCATCTACGATCCATCTGCTGGGATCATCAAGAGCCAAAAGGTCGTAGGCTACGGTCCAACTTTGTCAATACCGCAAGAGGTATTACCTCCGGTCAAGAGGACCGGGCCTCCAATACGATATCAACTCTTTGGAGGTAAGCATACTGGATTGATACGTCAAAGCCTGCTGAGTCGAACCCGTAATTCTTTGTTTTACAGTGGTATACCACCATGGCAAGCACGCAACCGGTGGCCACTACACCGTAGACGTTCTCCGGCAGGACCAATCAGAGTGGATCCGGATCGACGATACCACCATCGACCCAATAAAGGAAGATGATGTTGTCACCATCACGCATGAAGGATTGAAGAATCCCAAGGCCGAGGGAACGAAAATCAATCCTACCACTGGCGTGCCAGACAAAGTTGCTTATTTGTTGTTTTACAAGCAGCTCTTGTAGATGCTCGATTCACCGAA
>KN822982.1:158327-170236 GCA_000827465.1 Tulasnella calospora MUT 4182 | reverse complement strand
TTCTCGTTAGCATGTCTGACTTACTTACTTACTCATTTACTGGTTGCTTGATTTGCCCCCCTCCTTCCTCTCTGCATTGCTGTCGTATGCTATGTATTATCATGCTCTATATATTTGCTGCGTTTGTCCCATTCCTTGACCGTGGCCGTCGGGCGGTAAGGCACGATTCTCAACGCTGTCCGGAGCTCCTGCAAGCGACGGTCTTCAGACCGCGCTCGCCCACCTCTAGTCTCCAAAATTACTCCGTGAATACTGCTCTAGGGATGGGCAATATTGAGACCTGTCGGAGATCCCGGCAGCCCTTGGAATCGAGCTGACGCTCAACGGGGATCAATCGCCACACAACCTTTCCGGCACGAATGTCTACAATCCTCCGGAAATTACACGAGGAAATAATGTGTTTTCCGCGATGCTGTTACTTTCAAGGTGTGTCCTGTTCGATTGTTGACAGTCGGGTTCTTTCGACACCAGCATGCTGAAACTTTGGGACACAGATAATGCCTCGAGGTCGATCCCTAATTACACCCCAGATAGCGGCTGTGTAAGCTGTTGAGCCGGCATCTGGGATTGACCACAATCAAGATGTACATTTCCGCGTAGCCTCGACTAAGTCCTCTGCCTAGGAACCGGTGCTGATCCTGAGCAGGTGCCACAGTTCGCTCAGTCGGGCCATAACTTCTTCTTTTAGGGGACCGTGTAGCTTTTCCGAGCTCTCATTTCGTCGGGTTCCTAATGTCCGTGTATTTTGTGATGGATACTTTGGTTCCCGAGAGGCAAGAGGCATTGTAACGCTTCGCACGTTGATCGGATAAGTCGCCCCCAGGAAAGCTTATTTTCTTTGCGATCCGACTGCTCATAACCCTCAACCTTCCTGAGTCATATTCAACGGGTCGCGAGGGGAAGGCGCAAGTTGCCAAGCTTATTTTACTTGCGGTCCGACTGCCCATAACCTCAACCGTCCTGAGTCATATTCAGGGAGTGGAAAAGGGAGGCGCAAGGCAAGTACTTACGGGCCACTTCACTGATCGAGGATTATCCTATCTGTGGCAATCCCCAGATTTTGAAGAACACCCCAGGTTAAAGCTACGGACAGATCCTAAAACTCATACTATTGATGAGAAACCTTGTTTCTGGTCCCTTATCAGGATATTGGGTCAGAGTATATAAACTCTCTTACCCCAGCAACGTACTGAGATACTTACCTTCTTGTATTCAGCACTCGACACCCAGGTTCGTTTTCGACTATGGCAAACCGCTACCAGACGCCTGTCCCGGACCTGGAGGGATCGCCAGCTCCTACTACCCCAGGACAAACCCCACGAAGAGAGAGCGTCTATAAAGCGTCGCAATGGGCCGAGAAATTGGCAACCCTGCAGGAGCAAGTGACGACGACAGGGCGACTTTTGGAAGACTTGATGCCAATGGTGGAAGTCGACCGCGAATTTGCTCGGTATTTCCACTTAGAAGAAAGATTACGCCAGGTTGATGATCTCCAGAAGATTTTGAATAACACACTGACTATGGTGAGTAGGTTTGTCGCCATGTTCGGAGTTCAGCTTGAGACGACTAATCGATTCTCCTTTCCGTTTCCCCTCTAGGCAAAGCAAATGTCCGCAATTAGCTGGGCTGACCTGCCGGTGGTGGGCGTTCAGGCCAGAGAACGAGTTCTTCCTGCGGTTACTCTCCACCAGGCGCTAGTAGGGGGGCGGCGTGAAACGGATGCTAGGTACGTGAGTGCGATTGAAGAAAGTGCCGGAAAGCTCTACGACGACTACAAAGTGTGGGGAGGAGCTCTGAACTTCCGGGTAGTCTCCTTCACCGTTTTTTTGCCGTTCCGTTGTCGATTATACTGACTGAGTAACTGCGTAGACGGAGGCGGCTGCTCGGACCCATATCAACTGCATGATACGCCACATGCTGCCCTTGTCCGACGAACTCCTTTTTGGTCCAAGCGGACCCGGAAAAACCATTATATGCCCCGAGCTTATCCTATCCAATGTTGGCGACAATACCAAAATTCCTCCAGGTCCAGAAGCAAAGACGACTCTCTCCATTACCGGTAGAGCCGACTATACTCAGATTCATATATCTAACTGGGAGACTCTGGGTGAAGACGAACAGGGGTTCCTAATCGGTGAACATGTTTCTTCCCGTGTCATCTCTTCCATCACTAAATGCCCTATAATGCAGAGGACTTGCAGGCTATCGCTGTTGTTAAAGGCGATGGAAGTAGTTTTCCCGAGTCGGCGCGTGTTTGCCTCAGCATCATCGAAGCAAAGAGTGTTACCAGCAGCGGCGACGATCTTGTGTCTCATCTTCCACAAGCAATTGTTGAAGCGTTGGTCCTGGAAGTTTCAGCAAATGATTGAATTTTAGCAAAGAAGCTCATTAATCTCCTCTTATATTTGCATAGGTCAACCCGGAGTCAGGCCAAAAGTTTCACCCCTTCGTTAGTTTCCTTCATTTTGATCCGCCTATCCTTTGAGGGGACTAACCCAATTTCATCAGAACCGTCCCGTTTATATTGACGAACGGGTTTGAGTGGATATTTGGCTTCTTGAATGAAATGGACTCAGACATGGCCGAAAATACCCGATGGGAGTGCTGTCGCACCGCGCCTTTTGTAATCCCAAGTTATGGGTTGAAAGCGGGCGAGGAGGACGAAAGGCGCGAGGAAACAAAGGCTGCTCTTCGATTTGTTCTCGAATTGCTACTGCATTGGGTAAGAGGGGCTCGCAATTTTCACTCAAACAGCTCGAGATCTGATCTTGAGTCGCAGACCTGCGCAGACAGGGATGTAATCAAACAAAATGCACTTTGAAGCGCAGTCGCTTGGCGAAACGCAGCGCCCGATAAGCAAATGGCGAAACTTGGGAATTTTTATATTGTCTTATCTGCAAAATACAACACTGCCCATTGCCGACTGGCGGTCCCCTCCACTGCGAGCGAGCACAGCACGTGCCCTGACCACTCGTCTAACTCCCAGGCACCTGCAGCTGATGCAAAAGGTGCCAAAAACTCTCTCTCAATGATACGGCCGGAGTTTGATAAACTTGATCCTTCGTCTGCGAGATTTGCGAAGGAGCGAAGTGCGGAACTTCGTTCGCCTCGGATGACCGTGGTGAACACTGCCTTCTTCTCCTTCAGGGTAGTTCGGATTGAACGGTTCAATTCCATGCCCATGTAACTCAGTTCAGTCATTTGACCCAGGACAGTGGTTGAAACTGTCGGAATGGAATTGTTGTCAAGCGAAATGTGGAGTTTGAAGAGCGAATCGCCATTGTGGAACGAAAACGTCGCACAAGATTTCTTGGGATAGTATTTGAGACCGGAGACGTTATGTTGCATATTGTAAAGAGGGGATTTGAACTCGAAAATCCACTGAGGGGCCACGAATGGAATTCCTTCTGGAATGGAGGGGGACTCCTTCCAGGCTAGCCTCGCCGGTGGGTAAAGCTCGATGCGGCCGCGACACATGATGAAGATTCGACCATCTGGAAGCAAGGCCACGCCGTCCTCTGGCTTCATAAAATATTAGATCGGCAGGCATGAGGGAATAGGGCGGATCCGTACCAGATCACCCCTTTGGGGGAGTAGAATAAAATGTCGCAGGGGGTCACTGTCGACTTCGGGCCACTGATGAACCGTCAGCACAGTGTTTCCTGACGCTCCGTAGGAACATCTCAGTAACGAGTCGCCAACCAAAGATAAGGAATTTCGGATAGGCCACCGACGAAAGACTGTGAAGGAACGGAGAAGTTTCGCGGAAAGATCACCAGTTTTTCCCGCTGTGGCTCTCCATACCGTCATTTCCCGTGGTGCGTCGGGTGCCAGAGGGGACGTCCCTGGTAGGCAGCGCTTCAGCAGGAGATAAGATACCAGTTATATAACACTCACTTCGGGGACCAAATTCAATCGCTAAATAAAACATTGGGCCTCCTAATGTCAAATCGGTCGAAAAGGTCATGGCCCAGACGTTTTGCACTGGTTGCTGGCGCTGAATTAATGTTTGAGCTTTTATTTCCTGAGCATTGAAGTCGTAGTACATAAGACGTCCAGTATCATCATTGGTGGAGCGAAGATACCAACGGCCGCCTGGGATGAAGATTCCAGCTAATCCCCGAGACGGTCTGAAGGTTGCGATACGCAGGGCCCTTGGGGGCCTAGCCGTCCAGTTACGCTCAAACCGGATCATTCGAGAAACAAGATTTTCAAGGTCTTCTGCCGACTTAGACTCTAAGCAATCTATCCAAGCAGACTTCCCACTGGTGTCACCGTCGGTAACCCAGCGGAAGGCATCAAGCCAGACTGCTGAAGTTTTTGAGGCACGATAACACCGTCGGCAGGTCTAATAAGCAGCAGGTAGGTAATAAATATAGATCAGGAATGTTGTTGAGATGAAGAACTCACTTTCCTGAGGGCTATGATCGAGCAAAAATCTAGATTCATGAACACCTCCAGAAGTACATCTTCGGGAATGTCGCCGAGTCCCCTTGATCGCCTAGGGTAGAGGACCTGATCAAAGGTAGAGAGGAAGGTAGAGATTATTGTAGTAGCAGAGGTGAGGACAGCTGTCATGAGAGAACACTGGGAGTGGGTAGTTTGAAGGATGGCACAAACTTTGTTGCCCGGTTGTTTGTCTACCTAACGTAACACGAACTCAGGACCTTCAAGGAAGCAGCCCGCTCTTCTTAGCAGGACCCAAGTTAGCAGCGAAACGTGCGCTCATGGCATGGTCGTACTAGATGCTTGTATTGAGTCGAAAGGCCACTAACCGATCTCTTCTTTAGTAGGAAGATACAAAACTAGATGGTAAAGCAGACTTATGATAAGGCGAAATGGTGTCTATCAACGATTCGAGCGACTGGAAACAGACTCAAATACGAAATAGCTGCTATATTACAGTGCTTGGACTCAAGTGTCTCGCTGTCTCTGACTCCCAGGTCCACGCAGATCGACTTGATTAACCCCAACAAACCACGTAAAGTATAAAACAACCAAATTGTTGCATTGCTCAGAGTTCAAGCGACCTACAATGCGACACGATTTTTCGTCAAACGCCAGAACTTCTCTGAATGATCCTGCATTGGGTGAGGAATTCACTGCTTGTGACAGAACGCGCTGGAGAACTTATATCATTGCAGAGCTGCGCAGAGAGAACTGCAATCGTACAAAGTGCATCTTGAAGGAAATATCAAAGCAAGCACAGTACATGATAGGCTGGAGCGAAGCTTCGGACTTTTCAGACTATCTAATCTGCAAAATATAATACTCCACACTGCTGACTAGTTGGTCCTTTCACTGCGAGCGAGCATAGCACGTGCCCCGACCACTCGTCCAACTCCCAGGCACCGGCAGCTGATGGAAAAGGTGCAACGAAGTCTCTCTTGATAGGGCCGGAATCTAATAGTTTTGATCCATCGTCTGTGAGGTTTGCGAAAGAGTGAAGTGCAGAATGTCGTTCGCCTTGGCTGGCTGTCGTGAAAACGGCCTCCTTCTCACCCAGCGTCGTTCGGATTGAACGATCCATTTGTATGCCCACGTAGTCGGATTCATTCATTTGGCCCAAGGCAAAGTTTGAAACTCTCGGGATGGAATTGTTATCAAGCGAAACTTGAAGGTTAAAGAGCGAGCTGCCATTATGGAATGCAAACGTGGCCGAGGCTTTCTTGGGGCAATAACAGAGGCGAGAACCGCTGTACTTAATCCTGTTGTAAAGAGGTGCTTGAAACTCAAAAACCCATTGAGGGGCCACAAGTGGAATTCCTTCTGGAATGGAAGGGCACTCTTCCCAGGGCGCCTTCGCCGGTGCGTAAAGCTCGACACGTCCTGAGAATATAATGATTATTCGACCATCTGGAAGTAGGTCCACGCCGTCCTGTGGCTTTAGAGAATATTAGACTGGCAGACATAGAGGAATAGGGCGGATCCGTACCAGATTATCCCCTCGGGGCAGTAGAATAAAATGCTGAACGGAGTCACATTCGGCTTGGGACCAGTGATGAACCGTAAGCACGGTGCGTTTTGATGTTCCGTACGAACATCTTAGTAAGGAATCGCCGACCAAAGACAATGACCTTCGGAGAGGGCCGCAACGGAAGACTGTGAAGGAACGGAGTAGACTTGCACCAAGGTCACCATTTGGTTTCGCCGTGGCTCTCCAGATCGTCATTTCCCGTGGTACATCGGGTGCCCTGAGGGACGTCCCTGGCAGGCAACTGTTCAGCTGATGGGATGCTACTAGCTATTCAGCACTCACTTCGGGGACCAAATTCAATAGCTAAATCAAATTCCGGGTGTCCTAATCGTAAGTCGGTCGAAAAGGTCATAGCCCAGACGTTTTGCACTGGTCGCTGGCGCTGAATCAATGTTCGAGATCTTATCTTCGGGGCATTGAAGTCGTAGTACATCAGACGTCCGGTATCATCGTTGGTGGATCGAAGATACCAGCGACCGCCCGGGATGAGGGCTCCAGTGAATCCCGCGTGCGGTGTGAAGGTCGCGATACGGAGAGCTCTGGGGGGACTGGCCGTCCAATTACGCTCAAACCGGACCATCCGAGACACAAGATTTTCAAGGTCTCCTGCCGCTCTAGAATCTAAATATTCTATCCAAGCAGACCTCCAGTTGTCGTTGCCATCGGTAATCCACCGGAAGGCATCAAGCCAGACTGCTGAAGTTTTTGAGGCACGATAACACCGTCGACAGGTCTGATAGGCAGCAGGTATGTAATTGATAGAGAATGGGTATGTTATTAAGATGCGAACTCACTCGTCTTAGGGCTATGATCGAATAAAAATCTAGATTCATAAACACCTCTAGAAGCACATCGTCGGGAATGTCGCAGAACCCCTTTGGTCGCCTGGAGCGAAGCAGTTGATTAAAGGTGGAGAAAAAAATAGAGATTATTGTAGTAGCAGAGGCGAGGACAGCTGTCATGACGGAGAACACTGGGGGTAGGTAGTTTGGTTGATGGCATAATCTTTGTTTTCCGGTTGTTTGTCCACCTAACGTAACACCAACTCAGGGCCTTCCCAGAAGCAACCCGCTCTTCTTACAAACCCAAGTAGCAGCGAAATACGCGCTCATGACATGGCCGTACTAGATGCTTGTATTGAACCCAAAGGTCACTGACATATCTTTGGATTAGTATGAAAATACGAAACTAGGTGGTAAAGCAGACTTGTGGTTGGGCGAAATGGTGTCTTTCAACGATTCGAGCGACTGGAAACAAACGTAAATGCGACGTAGTTGTTATATTACAGTGCTGAGACTCAAGTGTCTCGCTGCCTCTGACTCCCAGTTCCACGCAGATCGACTTAGTTAACCCCGTCATAACTACGTAAAGTATAAAACAACCAATTTGTTGCATTGCTCAGAGTTCAAGCGACCGACAATGCGACATGATTCTTCGTCAAACGCCAGCATTTGAAATCCCGGATCCGAGATATGAACGTGAATATGCTTCACGGCCCAAGTCGTTGCCACCCTCGGTTTATCTCGAGGTAGGCCGGCCAATCGACGTGTCCCATTCCCGTTCTTGGTTCGGTAGATCGTGCATGCGCTGTGGGTCCCTCTATGTCTGTCGAATGATGAATGTCAATGCACCGAGATTGTCCGAGAAGAAACTCGTGTGGAGAATCTTCCTCTCCGACCATGATTTCTGCAACTTCAGGAACACTCAAACCGTCGGCTCTGCAGGAGAGAACGTAGACCGTGCTGCTGTTCCACATCGAACACCGCACGCAAGCTGCCTCGCTTCCTTTGGCTGGAGTGACAAACAACTTGGAGACCCCCACACGGCGGTTAGGCATGGCGGGATAAAAGTCATACCTCCAAAGAGGAATGGATTGCGCCCTTTCACCTTCAACGGTTGGTTCCCCTGGCTCTCGGAGTTCGATCGCTGCATGAAGTTCTATCCAAGATTGGTTTATGGCGAAGACCCTAAATCAGAGAGCAACAACACGCTGCTCTCGACCTACAAGAAAGTGAATTTAAGAGATTATTCTCAATTTTTTTTGCGTTAAAACTGACCAGGAGCTCGCTTAAGGGAATGACGAGGCCTTCCTTCGGAGAAGTGTCGACCCCAATCGGACCGTCGCCAGATTTCTACTCATATGTATGGATCTTGGGCATGTCGAGGTCTCTTGTCGAATTCTCTCCTGAGATAGGATCCTAGCTAGCGCAACAAATCAAGTTGCCAAACAACGACATGGAGCGGACGGGACTTTGCAGACCGTAAACAGGGACCTCCTTGGAAGGGTTCACATCGAGCCCGTCCGTATCGTTGTTTAGGGCGACTCTCCAAATCGTTAGGATTTTGGCTCCAGCTTGGTTATAATTGCTCTCTAGGAGCAGAAAAATTAGCGCTGGGAGCATAATCGCGGAGAGAAGCGAGCTTCATGCCTTTTCGTGAGAAGATGACGGCCATATCAAGCTCTAGTCTACCTGTAGCCTTGTCTATGGCCATATTCATAGCGATTAGATCTCCGCATCCCCCATGTTCAAGCAGGGTTCGAAGTCTCCGATCGGGAGTACTAGTATTCAAGTCGCAGCATAACAGCTGTCCAAGCCCCTCTTCGCTGTTCTGAATCAGCCATCGACCTCCAGGAATGAGCTCAAGGAGTGTAACTCTCGCTCTGCTGCTGGGATAAGAAATCTCCTCCCTCCGAACTGGCATCACATTATTACCCATCCAGAGGCGCTCAAGTCGAACTTGATTCACGACCAATTCTTCCATCTCAACAGCAGTGTAGCTATGTATGGGCCGCTTCAGAGTGAGGTTTAACTCTAAGAGAAGGTGTTGCCACAGAGCTCGCTCATGAGATATCCGGTGATGCCGTTTTGATGTCTAAAAGAGGGCACCAAATGGATTAACAACATCGACCCGTTTCAATGTTTATTTGGTTGGTTTACCTGACGAAATGCGGCGATTGAAGGCAGGCAATCCATCGAAATGGACAGTCGAAGGATGACCTCACCCGATCGCGAATAGTCTTCCGGCGTCACCGCTTTAGCAACGTCAAAGCCATCGAAACTCTTTTTGTTGTATTTGATTGTAGCGTTTGCGTTGATAAGGTCTTGTGCTGAAGTGGCCTTGATAGGATTGTTGGCTGTGGTGGGCTCAAGCCTGGACGGGAAGCTTGACGTCACGGCGAAACGAAGTTAAGGGCCTGATATCTTTTAGCGTTACAACTGGGATCGACAGGGACGATTGCATATCACGATATCCGTTTAAATTTGGATGGCGTAACGCGGAATATGTAAGTATATGTTTATCGGACTACCCACTGCGGGCTTGTTCTAAAAGGCTACCTGAAGCGACCAAACGAATGGACATGGAAGCTGGGACCAAATGATGGCAACGAATTGGGTCAACGAAAGATGCCTGTCAGAACCCACGCACGGCTATCTAAACCATGGAACTTTAGTACGCTCTCGTGGTACAGGGGTGACGTCGTGGTGGGAATAGAAGCGGTATTTCTCCCGCTAGGCGGGGTCTCGGTAGTTACCAAACTGCCTACAACAGCAGTGCCTGCATATTGCGATCAGAAAGCTGTCCTGCAAAGGGCTTGCTGGCAGCTGCCGAAATATGACAGCAGTTGTCGACGGATTATCGTAGTCTTGGTTGGTTCGCATTTGCAGTAGGAGCCGGAATCGTGTCGCCGATAATGTGTTGGGAAGTAGTTTTCAGTGACTACAGATTAACGTTAACCGCGCCCCACAATTCTCCTGCGACGCTTGCGCCGCTGCTGCGTGGAACAGCGACAGGTAGTGGTCCTCAGTACAGGCTGCACCGATATGAAACGTATGATCAGATGTGATTTGAAGGGCATAATTGCGCATCACCGGTATCATTGGAAATGCAAAACGGGTCTTTACGACGAGATGCTGACGGATGGGATGAGGTCCGAGGTGTGCTGACACGCGTGGGTGGAGATATTCGGTGTGTTGATCGGTCAGCATAGCCGTGAGAGTCGGTCGAATAAATAATAATTAGCGCACTCTCCATCCGACACTGCAAATCCTCACTTCCTTCCTCCCCCACACAGTCTTCCATAGATCTGCGTCTCGACCGCGCATTCTTCTGGACTATATAATACTCACCATGTTGCACTCGCCCATTCCTCAGCCATTTACATCCTCGCTTAATTCGCAACGGTTAGGCTCCTGTCCGTTTCTCGTACTTTCTGCTCGCTTACCCATCTAGTCTCGTGCAGGGCGACTCACCATTGCGGCCATATGCACATGCACCCAGCCACTCCATGCACTCCTCCGCCACAGTCTCATTCGCAGGTGGTCCACACGGTCTCTGCCGAGGACTTTGAAATCTTGGACCAAATTACCGCTCCAGACTTCCTTCGCACTACCGCGGGTGCACGATTCCGGCGCAGGGACAATGATTTCGACCCTCTGATAATTGCTACAGCCATAACTGGCTCTGATCCAGCCGTCACTCGACACCATTATTTGCATGGCGACATTGGAATTTACTCGTCATCCGATGGCACTGCAAAGCCGCGGGGACCGGCACAGTCTCAGTATGTTAGCCGACAAAAACCACGACACCAACGCCTAAAGGAGGAACTGGTTGCTGCCGGAGCGACCGATGTCTCTGGCGTGATTCGTGGACCTATCCCAGCGCTGTCAACCCAAGAAATCCAAACGTCACTCGAGAACCCTTCATCGCCCCCCGTCTTGCCGAAGAATCGACGACCATCTCTCCTCCAACGTTCCTCATCTCCTAAACCATTACAAGCTACCGCCAAATCGATAGAACCCGCTCATCCTGTACAAGCCCCAGCCCCCTTGGTGGCCGACTCTTCGTCTTCTACGTCTTCCAAGCCTCAGCACGACTTTTCGGATGCTCTTTCGGTAAGTAAACCGGTTTCACGTGACCGGCGCCCGCCATTGGTCGTCCAATGTCGTGCGAGGACTCGCGTGCCAACGCCGCATGGACCGATTTTCCTACACCTGTACCACAACAACTGGGATGCCAAGGAGCACCTGGCCGTCGTGATTGACCCGGCCCAGTTGGACGACGTGTCTGAGGATGGAACCGGAACGGCTGCGCCACCTATCCGAAGCCGCTCCTTAGACGCCCAGTACGAGGGCGAGACGGAAATGGACCGAATAACTCGGGGCGCTTACGTTGGAAGACTTTCTTCTACTCGCTCGTTCACGTCCAAGCCAGTTGTCCCCGTTGCCCGACCCTCCACAGACTCCTCCAAGCCCTCTCAACCCAGCTACCCCGCCCCCCTCATCCGTATTCACTCCGAATGTTTTACCGGCGAGACAATCGGCAGCATGCGTTGCGACTGCGGCGAACAACTTGACGAAGCTATGCGCCTCATCGCTCAACCTCAACACCTCCCCGGCTCCCAGACCACGATCCCCGGCCGGGGGGCTGTCGTGTACCTCCGCCAGGAAGGTCGTGGCATCGGATTACTTGAAAAGATCAAGGCGTATAACTTGCAAGACCTTGGCCACGACACCGTCACGGCGAACCTGATGCTCGGCCACGGTGCGGACGAGCGGGGATACGAGATCGCCGCCGCTATCCTCAGGGACCTGGGACTGGGAGGAGAGGAGGAAGGCGTAAGGGTTTTGACGAATAACCCGGAAAAGATGGGCGCATTGCAAGCCGAGGGAGTGAAGATTGTAGAGAGGGTGCCGATGGTACCACGAACCTGGAAGTGCCAGAACGAGAATCCTGCTCTACTACCTTCCCAGAGCGAAGACGGACGCGATGTAGGATACGAATTGAGAAGAGCAGGAGCAACTTTGATCGGAGCAACGACGACTCGCAGTGTGGAGTTGGATACATACTTGAGGACCAAGGTCCAGCGGATGGGACATATGCTCGACCTGCCGACTCCAGCCTCAATCACCCCCCCAAGCAGCTCATC
>KN822982.1:96712-117820 GCA_000827465.1 Tulasnella calospora MUT 4182 | reverse complement strand
TCTTCACCGTATTGCAGTCTTACATTCTTCCGGTCTCAATCATCAGCTATTACTATGAGCAGTCAATCAGCCGGGAACGAACCGCGCACAGACCCTCCGCCCGTGTCCCAGGATCTCTCGCAGTCTACTCAAACGTTGATTTCCGGTCAGGTCGAGTCCGTGAAAGCGTCGATAGTGGCCATTCTGAAGGTAATAAGCTCATCATTCAACGAGTCGTCCCACTTACAGTACTCTAGGAGACTACATGGCCATGGTGGTCGAACGACGCTGCTCGGAATCTGGCGCAGATTATCGATGGTGACGCAAGATCTAAGAATATTCCCCAAGACAAAAATGAAATTTTAGAGGAGCATCGTGACTCCGTTAAACATTTGTTACAGTAAGCGCAGGCTTGACCAGAGCCTTTCCGCGAACTGAGACGATTTTCTAATAGGGTTATTGAAGGAGTACAGATGAATTTGCAGGCGGCATCGAACAAATATGGAGCAAGGGACAGAAAGCTCGGTAGCAAGGTTAAATACCTGTTCAGTTCTCGGAACCAATGCACAGAAATATTAGAAACGTGTCAACACGATGTCAACGATGCGCTAGCGTCTCTTCCCGCAAGTGGACTCTTGACATCTTTTAGGCTGCCCTGACACGAGATTTTGCCTCCAGGATCGCTGGACATCTCAAGCTATGCGCTCGGATCATGAAGATGGCGTCCCGGCGACACTATCCGGTCCGCCAATCGCCACGATGCACACCACATCGGATACAGTTCCCACTCGAAAACATCAAACACCCGCACCAGAGAGCACCTCAAAAGGTCCTTCAATGCACGGGAAAACGCTCAGCGCAATCAAAACCACACTCGATACTATCGAAGCCGCGTCTGGAGTTATTCCTATCGTTGGAAGCTATGTGGAAGCAGCCGCCAAAGTTGGAAATACAGTTGTCCGAATGCTTCACGTGAAGGTTGTCATTTTGCGTCCATCAACTCTGCTTCTCACGCGGATGCCCTAGAATATGGATAGCAACGAAGAAACGGCAAAGGATCCCAAGGATCACACCTCCCAACTCTCCGCGATCCTGGACATCTTCAAAGATAAATCGGTTCAGGAAGAGCGAGACCAGGTGACCGCGTACACGAACGACGTGCAGGGGTCCGTTGGCTTTCCCTTGTTATCGGGTTTAAAGGCCGCAGATCCTAACGCCACTGTTCTACCGGGAGCTACAATGCTTGAGGGATAAACTGGAGGAAATTAACACCTTGAGCACCTCAAACAAAGCATTCTTCCCCGGAGACCATGCCGAAGCGATGGAGGAATATAAGGAAAAGATTCAGACTACATTGGAAGTCATTCAGGCTGGTGACCTGTCGTCTTCGTAAGAGCCACGCCAGCTAATTCCTCGCGAGCAGGTTCTAAGTAACTTAAACACTACAAAGCTAGTAACGGAGCTCTATCAGTAGCACTGCTTTGTTAGCGTCTTCTATACTGACGTCAATGACCTCTAACGACGCCGAAGGACGGAAAGAACCGGCGCGCCTCCTGGACCGTCTCAGAGATGCGAATTATGGAGTCCGAGGAGCTACCATTGAGGATGCGATGTGCCTCTCAAGTACCAAAGTTCAGACGCTCGAACGCGTCGACACAAGGATTACATCCCGACTACCTTCTGAGCGTGCTGTGGATACGAGGAATGACGGGGCGCGCATTGCGGATGTTGGAATAACGAACAAAGGAAATGGATGGAAGAGTCCCATTCAACAATCTCAGGATACAGCGTCGCCCATTCCACTCCCCCAAAGTTGAAGGGAGTGTCCAAGACATTTGGTCCCAAATCTACTTGATACTGATGGGTCTATGTACCGTGAATGCGCTTTGAATAGGATATGAACCGACCTTGGACGGGGTTTTAGCAGGGAGAGTGGACAAATTCGTTGATTTCTCGAGTCATCAGCGGCTCCCTGGCCTATTTTGAAAGACAAAGTGAGAATCATATCTTGCTTCCCGGAAGCCCTGGGGAGAGCGACTTTCCGGGTCTCGAAGGATTGGGAGGTCCGCCTTGGGTCGCCTTGGTACAGGATGGAAGTATAGCAGTTGCAAACGCGTATGACATAGACCGAAGTGTCTCGTATAGGTGATGGGCGGCCTCGAGAAAGGGCGATGACAGCCTAAGAAGCGGCGAAACACCCGCTGGGCACAGGTAAAGGTAATACACGGTATTTTGACAGCCCCCGGAAGTCGACACCTCCATTGGGTTCTTGAGGTATCACCAGCTTCCCACTTTGTATCACGAGACCGATTAGCGCTCATATCGTCATTGTGACTTTATGGATCTCGAGGGAATGGGAGGTGGGGCTTGCCTCGCTGGGTGCGGTTTTGGTCAAAAACGCCAACATGAATTGGTCAGTGGTTTGTTTCCGCCCAAGCCATGGGTATTTTGGAAGAAAGTGTGGTGAAACTTTCAGGGACGGGAAATAGCCACGCCGCGCGGAGTAAGTACACCTCATTGTCGATCCGAGATAGCGGGCATATCGGTGGAGGTAAGTGACCAGATTGTTGACAGATTCGGGGTCCTCAAGGCTCTCCCACCCATTTCTGCCCTACCACCGCGTCTGCCCGCGCGAAACTACAGGGAAAAACATCAAACACCGAGGAAAAGAATCCAATTTCCTCTTGATAAGATATTTTGCTCATTGAAATCTCGTTTTATCCTTTTCAACATCCGCAAATTCCTTCACTCGACACCAACTCTTGACTCCGGTTTGGGTCTCTATTCTCAGCCATAATATATATTAGCGGTCTAATGTCTGGGTTCGACCAAAGGTTCTGCGGAGTAGGTGCCCGGCTTAGCGGACCGCATCGTTCGAGATTGATCTTGATTACCATAGAGCTGTGGTTCCGTAATTTACGGAGGATATTGTGCCTGTGAGTAACTCACCCGAACTGTAGCATAAGTGAGCGACACGAACACACTAACCCGCTCTTAGCATGCGCTGGGGAAGCAGAAAAGAAAACGGATCCGGACATCACCTCCCGAGGCACTGGCGTGTTTGAGCCTCCGAACACAGTAGTTCAGTCGAGCACAGCCCCATACAGATCCTCGATTGGTATGTAGAAGATCGGGAATGTATGAGATATGTGTTGACAAGCCCTGCCGACTAGAACCCGACACAGTCTCACCCTCAACCATGTGCGAAGTAGGTGCTCGTGCTATTGTTACGTACAAAGTGCACGCTATATAGACCTGGTTTGGTATTCCAGAACTGTCATGCCCGACCCAGGAGTCAAGAAACAGAGGACGACGGGACTATCACCACACACCCTTACTGTGGCTTCGGTTGCTTCATAGCTTCACAACGCTCTATCGCTCCTGCGCCAAATGTTCCTGCTCCCGCTGCCGCCCCAATTGGTAGAAGTCCCTCAAGACTTTTGATGGAGCGCGATGGAAGCCCAATAAGACGCAGCAGTAAGTTTCGATGAAATCGAAAGTTGTTCCCAAGATCACACCAACAAGATGGGTATCGCTCCCCTTCGGCAGTCTTGTTTATGATGCGAGAGCGTTGGCACGCTGAAGAACTTGGTGCCCCTCAGCTGAAAAGTGTATACCGCATCGATTTGCCGGGGCAAGTCTACCGCCGATTTGATCTTGCTCTGTAAGACCCTACCTTTGCCTTCTGCCGTTCTGGGACCTAAATCTCAATTCCAGTCAAATGAACGACGCCTGTCCAGTCATGACAACTTATTACGGCGGGGTTGTCACATGCAACATTGCCGATGCCAAACATCCATCGCCATGTGAATCCGACTCTTGTGAAGTGTGTGATGTTCTCTGCAGCTCTTTTGGCAATATTCCCTACGGGGGATCGTCTCGTGAGGGAGCGTATGTCGAAATAACGCATCTCGGTTTAAGTGTGCTGAAGAGTCCTTGGATCGTGCAGCTACGGACCCGGCTTATACACCTACAGGAATCCTGCGCTGGCGCATCACGTGGCAATTCAAGACAACAACTTCGAGCAGACCTCGGGAATGAACTATGTTCTTATTCAATGTCGCGTCGTAGCACAAGAGAATTCTCGAGCACGTTCAAAGTCACTCGCTGTGCGTTCAAACGTTCAGGACATGAGCGAAGTCTGATTCGACATCTGAAGGGTTTTCTTGACAACTCGGGAGTGGTGTTCTGCTCCCAATCGACGGCGGTCATTCCTACACATATATTGATATATAGTTTGGGTGGCCAGCTCGGTGCCCAACGGAGAATCCGTGACGTTGCTGATTCTGCCCGCCACGAAGCTCGCATGGATGACGAGGATGCAATCGGTATGATTTCGTCCGAAATTCTTCACGAGAGCTATCACTGACTCGACTCTCTCCTACATGGATCCCGGCCGACCAGATTCCACTTTTTACGGTTTGTTCATAACTAGACTATCATTGAGTTAAGGGCTTATCTGAGACTTTCTACCATTAGCAACAGATCGTAGTAGTTACCAAAGGGCTACTAGGCAATCGCCCCACCCTTTGACCGGTATGTCGCCTAAATTATTTGCTCGAATATCCACCCATAATAATGTGTTGTAGGACACGTCGGAGACCGTATCGATAGAGATTATGACGAAGATTTACGATCTGGTGCACGTGGTTAGTTAGTTTTCCCTTTTCGTCCGGAGTCCCGCTCAATGCTGAGAACCGCTACAGCTACGGTTGCCCGCAAATTCCTGAGGCGTTCCGAAGATTTGAACTCTCGAGTTGACGAAGATGTAATCGACTACTTTGATCAGCTTAGGAGTTTTTCCGGGCGAGGGGACCGGGAGAGATATGAAGAGGATGAACGTCCCTCCACTCGTCACCACCCGCATCCCCCTCCCCAGATGTTCAAGGGCAAGGGTAGACGATGATTGAGCTTTAGCTTCCCATTTTGATCCGATCAATACACATCTAGTTTATCTCCCAAAGTCCGTGTGGCATTGGCACACGTCTGCCCTGAGTGAACTTCAACCCCTCCTCCCTCAATATTTATCTTTCGCTCTCCGACCTGAGTTCCTACTCTGGCTAGATCGATATCTCTTGCAGCCTTTTGAAGTGGACACTACTTCATGGACGAATCTAGGCATTAGTTGCTTCACTCGATCGAGGGGGAAACGGCGCCAATTTGAAAGAAAACTAGGAATCCGTTGAACTTGTCTCACGTGTGACGTATGGTATATATGCTTAGGAGCCTTTGTAATTGGACTGTGGGATGCCAAGACAAGAGTTCCCATTGGAGTGGTGAAACAACGTGATGATACAGTTCGTCCTCTTGCATTCTCACCCGATGGCAAGCAGATTGCTTCTGGATCACGCGATCGGAAGATTCAACTGTGGGACACTACAACAGGAGCTCCAATTGGAGAGCCACTCGATTTTCAAAGGACATGGTGACTGGATTTCTTCTATTGCCTTCTCAGCAGATGGCACAATTACTGCCTCAGGGTGCCTAGATGGAACCGTTCGTCTGTGGGATCCTGCAACCAGAGCTCCCATTGGGGACCCAAGAGACCAGGATGACCCGCCGGTTCGTGACATTGCTTTCTCTCCAGATGCCAAAATTCTTGCCTCAAAATCTGATCCCAAGAGAATTCAATTGTGGAATGCCAAGACCGGGACTTGCATTGGAGAGCCATTCAGAAAGCATGATGCTGAAGTGAAGTGAATGGTATAGCTTTCTCTGCCAAGGGCAAACTCTTCTTCCAGCAAGCATACGGTCCCATCAGCACACCTTACTTCCCTATCGTCCCAGGAGGAGAAAATCTGGCAATTGCTATCAATCATCCACAGAGATATTTCCTTCCATCATACTACCAAATTCCCATTGGGTTTGAGGGTTAGTGGGTAACACCTATGTCCCAGCGTCCTCTCTGGCTTCCTCATAAATATTGGAGGAGCCCCGAACCCAATATCTTCCTTTCATATGACAGGCTTGTATTTTCTAGCTTTGAAAATGTGTTCATCTCTGATGTATCTCCTTTACTTAATCTGTCATCGGAGTAGCAGATTTTGAAAATGTGCAGGCAGTATTGAACGCAGTTGTATTAATCGACAAACCTAGGAAGGTTGCTATCCAGAATCAAGCTCCATATGCCGAATCCAATGTAACTTCATCAATTCGACTCCCATTTTCCATCGTCACCCAAGTTTGAACGCTGGTTGTTAGCGTAGCTAGATTGAAATCGAATGTCCGAACTCCGTGCCCCCAGTCGGGTTTTGAATATCCACCATATCCTGTATGCTTGTTGAAGCAGAGAACCTGCTTAGTAGTGGGGTCGCGCGAGCACCATTCGTTTCCGTGGTCTAAGTCGACCGAGTGGGTAAGTGGGGTGCTTGTTCCGGAAGCGTGGAGAGGTTGGAGCGTACCGTGCCCAGAGACAACAGCGTGAAGGTTCTTTACCGTGGAAGTCAACGCCGTCCAGAAAGGTTTATCGCGGTCGCTACCCCATGCTGAAGTGTCGACAGTAGACTGTGTTGAGCCTACTCCTAGTTTATCCTCGTCCATTCCGGGCTCCTTGACGGGATCCCGACTCGGCTGGAGCGATTCCATGACATGGCTTGAGGTGATTTGAAGGGTTTCGTGTTAAACAACGAGGACCTGAAAGAGAGGAGAATACCTACAATGGCACATGAACAAACGCCAACGCCGCTCTGTTTTCCGGTGGACCCCAAGCTTCGCTCATCGCAGCCGTTTCCTCGGTCAACCATTTCGCGACGGTGTCGTCGACCCAATCGGGTATGTTGGCGAGTTGCTTGTTTGAATCGAGTTTCCAGCCGCTTCGGGAATCGAAGAACCAGAGAATCAGGGATGGGGCGGGGTCTGTAGTATTGCGCAAAAAAAAAAAAGCAGAAGTGAAAAATCAGCATGGGCTTGAGGAGGCTGTGTGGCCCTGAATTCACCGGTCTCTTTGGCGTAAACCGGAACCCAATAATTCCCTTCTCCGCCTGGTCCGCCGACGCCTTTTGGAGCTCGTCGAGTGTAGCTTGTGGGGGCGACGAGTTGTTCTCGCTCGATTTCTTGTAGGTGGGTAATATTTGGGCTGTTGTCGTGGTTCTAGATGCAACGAACGTGCGTCAGTCGGTGGAGGCCCAAGGCAACCGCTCGTGGAGAAGAGGGGGTACTTACACCATACGCTGAAGCAAATGGAACGTTCTTTTGAGTGAGCGGTGATGTAAGCTGGTCGACGAGAAGTGTGCTGTTCTCCTTGAACGTATCTGCCAAAGGGGGGCAGAAGGACCAGTTTAAGCCCGCCATGAGACCGTGACGTGACGGGCACCGTACTTTCACCAGTAATAAGATCACCGTTGATTGCGACGAAATCGGGCTGCTCCAGGTCCAGCATATTGTTCATGACGATGAGACTCTTGCGGTCTTGCTCTGGTCCCCAGTCGTCCCACGGATTTTCACCAAAATGAAGGTCGCTAAAGACGGTGAGTCTGAAGGACCCATCGTCCTTGAAATGGATTCGTCGTTTGTTGGGGTAGGGGTTGAGAGCATCCCCGGTTGCCTGGCGGTCGCTTAAAACGGCCGGTGCTACGCCATCGCTCGGGTTAGAACTGTTATAAAACAAAGCAGGCGATTCAGCTCACCAGCACTCCCTAACAGAGCGTAATATGAGAGCCCAAAAAGTCCGAGGGCGGAGACGATTACTTTCATGGTGGTCGACTGTCTCCGAGGGGTATGGGAAAGGGATTGGTAGTCACCAAGTTCAAGTCGTTCCGCTTTGGACCGCCACATTGCTTGAGGTTGGATTGGGCGTGCGCAGGGCGATGAGGCAACCAGTTGGGCGCTACAAGTCCTGCAGCTGGCAGTTCGGTCGAGTTGAGTGTCAGAAGGCGTGAACGAAGCACTGCGCGTCTGCCGAGAGAGGTTCCCATGCCCCTGGAGTGTCCGGTTTAGCTCTCGACCGGCATCTCCTCCTTCCCATCTCAAATAAAGCACTTTTTACACACCAACGGTCAAATAATGTACGACCTGCTTGCAAACGCTTTCGCAAACTCTTCTTCTTCATCATCTCAAACGACACCAGTACCGGGCATCTGGCATGGTCTCGCCGCCGAATAACGGGAACGCCAAGTTCGAGAGGGGTGAACTGTGTAATCCTTCCAAGGTCGTTGGCCACCCGGAACACCGGAATAGCCTCCTCATGGTGGCCCAACGAGTCCGACAAGGAAAGAACCTCGGGTGTATGGACCCTAGAACAGTAGGAACTGCAAGTTCGAGAGGAGTCGGGTTTGGATTGCGAGGCTCGATCACGACGAGGTCAGGGATCAGGCGTTGTGGCCCCTTGAGTTCGACTTCGCTTTGGAGTTCGCTAAGCAGGGAATGAATTGCTTTGACCCGCACATCAACAGCATTCGGGAGATTCACCGTGCTTTGGATTGGATCAATTCTTCGAGAGAACCTCGAGTGATGCCACTGTGGAGAGCGCGGTTGGACCGCAGGACGACACCCTCTCCGCAAGATCATGCGCATTGCCAGTCTACCGTCGCGCACCCGCGAAGCAACCTCTTTCTCGTAGCGGAGGCTGGTTGCTAATACTATCTTATGGGTAAGCGTACTCACCCATTCTCGTCGTCTATCGCTGGCGCGGGCAGCAAGAAGGTGTGATTGCTGGTTTCATTTTCCTCCCACAAAAGCAGAAAAGGGCTGTGAAGCCCATACCACCCATACTCTCTGATCATACCCCATTCTGACGCTTTTTGATTAGCCTCTTGAGAGCGTTTCACTTCTACCAGACCTCCGAATCATAACCGTCTCTCACTCACGAGTCGAGCTTTATGCATTGAAACCATTCCACCCACTCTGATCCGCTCGTCGCCAACATGGGTATTCGAGCACCCTTTACCACATTGAGTACTCCGTTTGACTGTTTCTCGATTGGTCTATGGACGAAGAAGACAGTAGTCATGTTCACTTTACACAACGGCGAGACCTTGTTCAACTTCCGAATCACCCTCGTTTCTTCGTCCACTACCAACGACGACTCATCCAAACCACCAGCTGACCTCCTAGAGCTACAAGTCTCCTCCGTATCATTCCGACCTATGACCGGACTCGTATTTATGTGCCTCGGCAGCTCCCACACCATCCGATGCTCCGCAAACACCAGTGCCGCGATATTCGCCACTTTCCTCACCACAGCCGGTTACGCGCGCTACGTTCCCGGCGTGCGCGACGAACCGGACGAGTTGGTGGGTACGGCAGCTAGAGCCATAAAAAGCAAGTTCGTAGCTCCCTTTGAATCTGCCGGGAGGGGGGTGGCAGACGAGCAGTCCGGTAGGGTGGTTTGTTTGACGAAGGACAGGGAATGGACTGTTTTTTATTTCGCGTAGTATAGATTTATTGAATAATATGTTTATCTTATTTTCTGTTTTGACTGCCTGTGGGTCGGGTCGGCGGAAGCTGGTTCGCGGATAGCGGCGTACGGACCCATGGCCATTCAAGTTAATTAACACACGATAAGCAGCAAGTGGAAAATACACACCGTACCCGGTTCTGATTGGAAGGCACTGTAGGACCTCAAGGCTGTCAGTGGGACAGATTGTTTGTCACGGTTGCGAGCGCCAAATTCGCAGCAATTCGGATCGTCGTGGCCACACAACTTCAACTCCATCCCGACATTTTTACGCTCTTTCCATGATTCACTCGGAATTCCGCTGATCCTCCTCTGAAGCGCCCTCCCTTACGTCACGCCGGTTTTTTTTCGAATGAGACAGGAAAACGCCAAAAGCGCGTGGAAGGCTTGCATCCAACGTGCCCGCAAGGTTGTGGCTTGGATCTGAGCTCTCGTATTAATATCTCCCCTCCATCGTCTTTCGAGTTTATTCTCTTTTCTTTACAGTCCTCCAGCTCTTACTGAAATAGCGCTGATATCCAATCCTCGCTGATGAGCAGTGAGCCAACCAACAACCAAAACCCAGGGGATACCTCCCAGCAAACTCCGCGAACAATGACACTTCACGAGAGAGTCGGCTCCGCCAAAAGTTCAATGGTTTCCACTCTCAAGGTAATCCCGGCCTTCCAGTCATGTGAGCCTATTCGCTAACAAAGATACCAGAACACGGTGTGGCCGCGGAAATCCAGGGAGACCAGCAAAGAATTGCTACGCATAATCGAAAACGCCCAATGTCTACAGAATATACCCAATAACGAGAGTCAGATTCCAGCAGAAAGTCTCGAGGCTATCGAGAACTTGATCAAGTAGGCATTCGTCTCTTTGGAAGCCATCGTACAGAACCCTAAAAAGCCATGTCTAGTGTCATGGAAGATGCCGAAAAAAGGTTGTTAACGGCATCCAACAAATATGATGCTAACAAAAGAGGGTTAGTGGACAAGATTAAGTCCCCCTTCCCATGTCTTCGAGGGGCGAGATGTACGGAGGTCTTGCAAGCTTGCCGGAACGAAGTCAGAAATGCACTGGCACCACTTCCTGTGCGTAGAGCATTAAACTGTGTCCTGTAGGCACTGAACTTATTCTATTTCTCCCCTCAGGAGAACTGGGATAATGAGGTTGACAAGAGTAAGTTGTGGTTCGGCATGTCCATAAATGCAACAGGTTCTAATATGCGCTGCGTTGGCAGAGCCATCTGGTAAAAATCCAGGTAATCAGCTTGACTCGAGGGATGAGATGTCTACCTCGCTCACTTCCCTTTCCCGGTCCTAGCATCCGGAGGCCAGTCTTCCAACACCCAAGCCAACTTGGCTCCGACCATCAATAGAGCAGAAGGGAACACGAATCCGGCCCCAAAGTCTACCCCAACTCAGTCTTCAAGCGCTCCAGATGGTCAAAATTTGACTGCTTCACGTCGCCGAGAGTGGCTTGGGCTCGTTCGGAAGACACTCTCGGGAGTCGAAGCGGTCTCTGGGACCATTCCTGTCGTCGGAAGTTATGTCGGGGCTGCTGCCAAAGTGGGGTCGGCGCTTGTCGATATGGTTCAGGTAAAGTAAATCGCTGGATCATTTCTCCCCGACTCTCATTCCACGCCCAGATAATGGAGAGCAACGACGAAGTTTCAGAGGAATTGGTGTCCCGTACATCTCGCTTATCCGATCTTCTCAAACACTTTGAAGATAAACAAGGAATCGAAAACAGACAGGGGGAGGTAACTACATACGTCAGCGAAGTGCAAGGGTATGCTGGTCGTCCTGTCTCTGAAGGATACAGCCTGACGTGTCTCTATGTGAAACCTTTTGTTGCAGAGAACTTGAAAAAGTTCAGGGCGAAGTTGAGAAACTCAAGTCGTCCGGCATATTCAAAAAAGTCTTTTCATCCAGCGACAACGCAGAAGCGTTGAAGGGTTATCAGGAAACGGTTCGCACTGCGTTGGAGGAGATGCAGGTATGTACACAACCGTTTCCTCAGCCCAACCTACTAACCGCCTTTCGTACCAGCTGCTCATCGGTCTTAACACCACAGACCTAGTAGCTGAACTCTGTAGGTTCGAGTCCTTTCAAGGACTTGCCCTCTCCTAACCATGTCACCCTGCAGACAACGCTGAAGTTCAGAAGGAGAAGCGCCGCCTCCTTGATCGTCTTGGAGATGCCTATTACGGTGCCAGAGGGGAAGCCATCCGCGATGTCCTCTGCCTCGCTGGCACAAGGGTGCAGATTCTCGAGCGCATCGATACCTGGATGAGGGATACGGCGACATCAGAGCGAGTTCTCTGGATACGCGGAATGGCCGGACGGGGCAAATCGACGATCGCGTCGACGGTCGCATACCGGTGGAGATATCGCGCTGCATGCGCTATCTTCCATTTCCGTCGGGATCAAAACGCGCTGGACAATCGTCTCGTCCTCTCCCTAGCGAGGCAACTTGGAAGCAATGGTGTCGTATCAGGAGTGAAGGAGTCCATTTTGCAGAGCATTCGGGAGAACGAGGATATCGCACAAGACCGCCTCCAAGAACAATTCGAGGCTCTACTCGTCGGTTCTCTTAAACGTATTAAGAACACCTCGATTCCGATTCTACTGGTCGTCGATGCACTCGACGAATGCGGGACCACAAGTTATGCCGCCAAATTCCTCCAGCTCATCGGTCAAACCCCTTCATCGCTTCCAACCAACGTCAAATTTCTTATCACAAGCCGTCCCGAAGCCCAACCTCTTCGATCTCTCGAGCCGAGGCAGTGGCCTGCAGAGGATCTCGATTCAGCGGCAGGCGTTGACGACGATGTCGCACAGTTCCTGCAGCATGGCTTCTCGAAGATCGATAGGATGGAGTACGATCTCGAAGACTGTTGGCCACCTCGTGAAGACATACAGACTCTTGCGCGTATGTCTCAGGGTTTATTCCAGTGGGCACATACCACTTTGGAGTACATCAAGGAAGGATCCCCCGTCCATCGGCTTCAAGAAATCCTCACATCCCCCTCCATCTGGGATGGACTGGATGAACTCTACCTCCAAATCCTCTCCAAAGCGTTCAAAAACGTTAAGAGTCATGCTCAGAAGAAGGAGTTGATTCTTCGGACGTTGAGTACGCTCGTGGCGGCGCCATATCCGATCTCCCTTAAGACCTTCGCCTTTCTTTACGCCGACCATCCCGCCTTCCGCGGGGATACCCAGGAGACCGTCGTTCTATTCCTCCGCCTGGAGGTTCTCAAAGACCTAAGATCCATCATATACGTGCCTAACTCGCCCGAAGGGCCCATACGACTCGTACACACGTCAGTCCGCGATCTTCTCGTAAGCACAGAGCGATGCGACAAGTCCTATGTCGTTGATATTGCGAGCAGCCACTTTCATCTCACGAGGGAGTGCTTCCGGTTTATGTTACGGGACCTGGGGACGAACATGTGTAAACTGTCGGATGTTTCAAAGGCAAACTCGGAGCCAGACGTCCAGGACCTGGTGCGGAGCACTCTACCTGAGGGACTTCAGTATTGCTGTCGTTCATGGACCACTCACCTTACCGAGGGTGTGCCGATAATAAACTCGGATGCCGGGGCCCCCGGAGTTGTCCCAAGCGATCTCAAACAATTCAGCAAGGAGAAACTTTTGGGCTGGCTCGAGGTCATGAGCCTCATTGGAGACACGCAGAATGCAATTAAAATGGCCAGAAACGTCTATCGATGGCTGAAGGTAAGCCAAAAAAAAAAAAAGGGACGAAGTGTACCACAGAGCTGACCCCCGGCTCCCTCTCAGGAGCGTGACAGCAGTTCAACCCTCACCGTACTGTGGAATGATGTAGGCAGATTCATGACAGCATTCCATGAACCAATCACCTTCGGTGCTTTGCACATATACTCCTCGGCGCTTCCATGGTGCCCAGTCAAAACAGAGCTATGGAACGTCTATCAGAAGCATGCGATGGTTCGTTGGAACAACAAATTAAGAGACCTGCATTGGTCGCCGACTCTGTGGAGTAGGTCTGTTGGCCAGTGGGTTGACGCAGTTGCGTTCTCCCCGGACAGCGAGGTCGTTGCTGCCGGATGCAACGGCTTCCACGGTGGTGTGATTGTCCTATGGGATGCGGCGACTGGAAGGCCTGTAGGAGAGCCGCTGGAAGGTCATACCGGCGCAATTAAGTCAGTCGCTTTCTCGCCAGATGGCCAAACACTCGCCTCCGCGTCCTATGATGGAACGGTCCGTCTCTGGAACGTCCTGACTGAGACGAAGATCGAGGAGCCTCTAGTAGGCCATGGGGCCCGTGTCAATACGGTAGTGTTTTCACCCGATGGTAACACCCTCGCCTCTGGATCCGAGGACAAGACGATTTGGCTGTGGGACTTCAAAACCAGAGTACCGATTGGGACACCACTGACAGGTCATACGGCCGAGATCAGAGCTGTCACGTTCTCGAGGGACGGTAGCATTCTGGCTTCCGGGTCTGACGATGGGGAGATAAGACTATGGGATGCTAAGACCAGGACTCAAGTTGGGGCCCCTCTGAAGGGCCACACTGACTCCGTCAAAACGGTGGCATTTTCTTGCATCGGTAAAACCCTCGCTTCTGGATCCAAGGATAAAACAATCATATTGTGGGATACCACGACGGGACGGAGAACAGGAAAGCCACTCATAGGTCATGACAATGCCGTCACAACTGTCGCATTTTCGCCAGATGGCAAAACACTCGCCTCTGGATCCGAAGATGACACAATACGGCTATGGGATGTCGGGACCACAGCACCAATCGGAGAACCCATGACAGATCATGATGACGGCATCAACTCCATCGCATATTCCCCGGACGGCAAAACCCTCGTGTCCGTATCTAAGGATGATTCGATCCGGATGTGGGATGTTGGGGGTGGGGCAAGGATCACGAAGCCACTCACAGGCCACGAAAGCTCCGTCACAACGATCGTGTTTTCCCTAGACGGAAAGGTCCTTGCATCAGGGTCTGAAGATGAAACGATTAGGTTTTGGGATATCGCTACCGGCACACCCTTGAGAAAGCCACTAACAAGTCACGACCACTTCATCAAAACCATCGCACTATCGCCAAATGGTCTGACTCTTGCCTCTGGGTCTACAGATAGCACAGTTCGGCTGTGGGATTTCAGCACTGGAGCGCTGATTGGAGAGCCACTGACAGGGCACGAGTTCTCCGTTAACGCCGTCGCATTTTCGTTGGACAGCAAGACCCTCGCGTCGGGATCTGACGACGGAACAGTCCGTCTCTGGGATGTCGGTGCTGGAGCGCCGATTGGAGAGCCACTGACAGGCCACGAAGGCCCTGTCAAGACCATCGCTTTCTCTCCAGATGGCAAGTTCCTGGTTTCTGGGTCTGATGACGAAACAATTCGGTCGTGGGATGTTGCGAAACGAGCACCAATCAAGAAACCCCTGGTTGGCCACGACTCCTCTGTCAACACGGTTGCGTTCTCGCCCAACGGCAAGACGCTTGCCTCTGGATTCGAAGATGGAAAAATCCAGTTTTGGGATGTCAAAAAGCGAGTCTTGGTTGGGGAGGCTTTGGAAGGTCATACTGACGCAGTGAACGCTGTTGTCTTCTCACCGGATGGTACCACCCTCGCGTCCGGATCCGAAGACGGGACAATCTGCATGTGGGACGTCAAAAGCAAAATGCCAATCGGGGAGCCTCTAGCTGGTCATGAGAGTTCCGTCACCACGGTCGCATTCTCCCCAGACGGCAAAACTCTCGCCTCCGGCTCCACCGATGAATCAATATGGTTCTGGGATATAAAGACTCGATCACCGATAGGAGAGCCTTTCAGGAATCACGATGACTCCATCAGTGGCATCGCATTCTCACCAGATGGACTGACCCTCGCCTCTGAATCCGGCGGCCGAGCGATTTGGTTTTGGGACATCAATACTGGAGCGCCACTCGGAAAACTTTTGTCCGATGGCGCGGGTGGCCTGATAAACGCACTTGCGTTCTCGCCGGATGGAGGCATGATTGCTTCCGGGTCTTTTGATGGAGCGATTCAATTGTGGGACGTCGCCACCAAAACCCCGATAGGGGAGCCCATAGAAGGCCACGGTGCCAGGGTGAACGCTCTCGCCTTCTCTCCAGACGGCAAAACCCTCGCTTCTGGATCCAACGATAAAACAACCATGTTATGGGATGTCACGACGGGGCGTGAAAGGGGAGGACCACTCGGAGGTCATGACTATGGGATCACAACCGTCGCCTTCTCCCTGGACAGCAAGATCGTGGTCTCTGGCTCCTTAGACGGAATGATACGCTTTTGGGATCCTGAAACCGGAAATGCCGTCGGGGAACCCCTTCCAAGCTCTGACGATGCACCTGTCAGCGTTACCATTCTGGCTGACGGTAAGGTGGCAATCAAGTACGACAACGGCACTGTTGTCCTTCGGTCGTCTCTGGAAGGTCGATCGAGCGACGTGGCTTTAACCGCGGTGCGTCATTCCTACAAGCGGTTTTTAGAGCCACCTCAAGTACTTCCTCTCGGGTATCGAGGGCAATGGGTGACACTTTTTTCGGACAATTTACTTTGGCTACCTTCAAAGTACTGGGGTTCTGACCCGCCCCAAATTTTTCTTTCGCGAGGCATAGTCATACTCGTTCACACCTACGTTTGCTACTTCTTCGATATCTCGGTCGCATTACATCTTGAGCGAGCCATGGCGCTGATGTAGACACTCCTTCTGTGAACTTCATCCATTGTCACCGTCTATGTAACAAACCTCTTTGCTACACTGTGGAAGAAATTGGGTCGGAGTTGGTGAGGGGCCTGTATTTTAGGATCAGAAGAATGAACTTAGTGTACATGTTAGGGATGCTGGATAGCGAGATTTATTGAGTAGTTCCTTTGGTATAAGCGAGAATCTAAAGGCTATTTGAGCGCCGAACTTCTGGGTCGACGTTGGGTCGACGGGCAGTTTCCTCTCGCTTTCTCACATTGGCAGGTGGGCGGGGTTTGGCTGTGTTTCAGATGAGTCCAGACCCAATTGCAAGCAGTGACCTCCAATGTTCGTCATTTACTTTCAGAATGGGTGCACTCTGTGTTAGTCAGGCACGAATACGTAATTATTCATCATGGACAGAATTCTTCGCGAACAATATTACAAAGCGGGGGTGAATTGGGAATGACCAGCAAAGCTGCGATAAAATTAAGCCCCATACAACGAATTCAACATCACTTCATGGATCCGCGTGCCATTCTCCATCGTCACCCGTGTTTGAACACTCGTCGTCAGCGTGGCCAAACTGAAATCGAACGTCCGAACTCCGTGCCCCCAGCCGGGTTTTGTGATCCCACCGTACCCGGTGTGCTTGTTGAAACAGAGAATTTGCTTCATAGTTGGATCGCGCGAGCACCATTCATTTCCGTGGTCTAAGAGAAGTTGACAGAGCATGTAAATGAGAAAATAATTCTGTAAGCAGAGAGAGGTTAGAGCCTACCGTGCCCAGAGACGACGGCGTGGAGATTCTTGACGTTGGAAGTCAAAGCTGTCCAGAAGGGCTTGTCGCGGTCACTACCCCATCCTGAAGTGTTGACGGTAGACTGCGTCGAGCCTTCTACTAATTTGTCTTCATCCAGTCCGGGCTCCTTGATGGGGTCTCGAGTGGGCTGGAGCGATTCCATGACATGGCTAGAGGAAATTCGTAGGATCGTAAGTTATCGACCAGGATCTGAAAGAACGAAGAAGACCTACAATGGCACATGAACAAATGCCAACGCGGCTCTATTCTCCGGTGGTCCCCAAGCTTTGTTCATCGCTGCTGTTTCGCTGACCAACCATTTCGCGACGCTGTCGTCAACCCAGTCAGGCATGCCGACGATTTCGTTGTTTGAATCGAACGCCCAACCACTTCGGGAGTCGAAGAACCAAAGAATTAGGGACGGTGCAGGGTCTAGACGGTTACACCGAAAGTGAGGGGGGAGAATCAGCAATCGTTTTCGGAGAGTACATAGACAGGGCGCGAGACTCACCGGTGCCCTTGGCGTAAACCGGAACCCAATAATTCCCCTCTCCGCCAGGCCCGCCAATGCCCTCAGGAGCTCTGCGAGTGTAGCTTGTCGGGGCGACGAGTTGTTCTCGCTCGATTTCTTGGAGATGCGTGATATTCGGGTGGTTATCATGGTTCTTAAGATGGCATGTAGGACGCGTGTGTTATTGGTGAAGGCCCACCCAAGGCAAATGCTCCGGGGGAACGGGGGTACTCACACCGTGAGTTGAAGCAAATGGGACGTTCTTTTGAGTGAGCGGGGATGTAAGTTGGTCGATGAGAAGTGTGCTATTCTCCTTGAATGTATCTGTCAACAGGTGGCGCGACGCTCTTGTAAGCCCGCCCCTAGACCACGATCTGACAGGTGCCCTACTTTCACCAATAATGAGGTCACCATTGATTGCAACGAAATCAGGTTGCTCCAAGTCGAGCATATTGTTCATGAGGATGAGACTCTTCCGGTCTTGTTCCGGTCCCCAGTCGTCCCATGGGTTTTCACCAAAATGGAGGTCACTAAACACAGTAAGCCTAAAGGTTCCATCATCCTTGAAATGAATTCTCCGCTTATCGGGGTAGGGGTTGAGAGCATCCACGGAAGCCTGGCAGTTCCTGAAAATGGCCGGGGCTGTGGCGTACGTCATGCTTGTGTTACCTGTAAAAGAACGAAGGTACAGAAATCGACTCACCACCGCTCCCAGCTAGAGTGTAGTAAGAGAGCAGAGAGAGTCCGAGAGCGGAGACGACTACTCTCAAGATCGTCAACTGTCTCCGAGGCGCCTGAGGAAGGAGTTGGTAGCCGCCAAGTTCGAGTCGTTCCCCCTTCGACCGCCACATTGAGTGTTTGAGGTTGAACCGGATGCGTGCAGGAGATGTGAGGCGAACAGCTGGGCGATGAAGGTTTTGCACCTGGCTGTTCGGTTCAGTGAGGAGTGACTGGGGACCACAAGGTATAAAGACGCCTCTGTAGCCGGTGAGAGCCGAAGGCGACGGAAATCCGAGTTGAACTCCGGACATATGGGACGGGAGGTCGAACCGAGGGAAGCCGTCCTTAGAGTAGAATTAGACCAGATTCATATTTAGATTAACAAGCGAGTTGAAAGGGAACTCGGTATTGCGGGTGTGCAGAGGTAAATCAGAGGGGAAGTTGAGTGGTCACGGAGTGACCTGCAACGCGATAGCGACGCTTGTCACGCCAGCGCCAGTGGACAAACCACCACCATCTACGACCATGTCTACCGAACGCCCGATTACCCCCCAGCCCACGCAATTTTCTCACCAGTCTTCTTCCATCGAGAAGGGCCCTTTCTATGCCGGGCATAAACTTGACCAAGTTCAACGCTATCACAAAGAAAACCACCAGACGACGGATTTCAAGGACACAGAGGACCTCTTCAAGTTTCTGGGAACCCCGACGTTTGATGAACTCCCCGATGTACAGTTCAGTGCCACGGTTCCTCGGTCGACGTTTTTTGTGGAAGCGAACTCAATGTCCAAATCCATCAAGGAGGAGTGTAGGCCCTTCATGTTTCGCTTGTAGTCCTTTCTTCCAGCTTAAAATTTGGGGCTGTAGATTTTAAAGAACCATCAAGCGGTCTGGTAGTTTTCAAAGACACGGAAAGCAAAGTCCCACGCGGGCATGTTACCGACACTCAATGCAGGCCTAATATCACGGCAGCCTTTGAAGATGATTTCCGCGACAGCGATACGACGTTTTGGCCCCGCATCCGTATGGCCGGCGAATGGGCGTCCAGAGGATCGTCCCCGGAAGACCAGGAGACGAAAGCAATCTCGTACGTGCACTACCTCCTTCTCGTGCGACCGGACCTCTACGTCGCACAAGGGATGCTTGCTTCCGAAGATAGGATGATATTTCTAGTCGGGATTGGCGGGTTTGGCATACGACGCTTGGAAATAAGTTGGGACGACAAGGAGCTTTCCAAGCTCTTATATGCTTTCATCTATCGGACCTACGATCCTGATCACCTCGCGGATTCATCATACAAGTTAGATCCCATTATTGTTGACAAGGACCACCCGCCGACATGGACCATCACTATCGGGGTCAAGTCCCCAGCTGGTGATGTCACAACGGAACGACTCGTCCGCTGCCCAAACTTCCTGCCTCTTTACGCAAGCAGCCCGTTTGAGACACGCACTCATGTGTTCGCGACTAAGGGGGAGGGCGTCGATGTCGATGGGGAAAAGCTGACTGTTCTCAAAGACCAAGTTTGCCGAATTGGCAATCGATTTGACGAGCATGAGATCCTCGAGCTTGTTCATAATCCCAAGAGAGTCCCCGGTGTCGTCGAGGCTGTCTACCATGCATCCATCAAGCTCCCTTCTCAACTGGATGTTTTGAAACCTGGAAAAATAAAACATCGTCACGGACTGCGGCAATTGGGAAGCCCTTTCGCGAGCATTCCCACTTTGAAGGAGATGTTGCAAGTGGCATTCGATATCGTGGAAGGTAGCGTACTCGCTGTCGGTGTACTCACATCTACTGATGTACTTTGCAGTGTTACGGTTTCTGAAAGCGAAGCGAAACATTCTCCATCGCGACATCAGTATCGGGAACGTCATGTACGCACCCCCAAGTGAGGACAAGCAAGACCCCGACACCTCAACACAAGATGATGAGGTTCTCTTCTTTTCTGAATTTTTTATTAGCGACAGGTACGTATCTGGCACCACCTTCCAATCAGGCGGTAACCCATTGAATCCGGATTACAGTCCAAGGAGGCCCCATACAACGTCGGTTCTCCTCGTTGATTTCAACCATGGTGAACATCTCACGAGCAAGGAAGATGTCCATCATAAGCGAGTAGAACGAACCGTGGGTTTTGTGGTATATTATCGTCGAGAGCTACTCCTGACACTCGAAGTTATCAGGGAACGGCTGTGTTTATGGCTCGGGCCGTTGAGCTAGGACGACCCGTGGATATTCCTGAATGGGCCCCATTCCTCTCTCCAATCCCCTCCGCTCCCGATCGATACGCCAAACATTACCACGACACCAGACTGATGAAATTTCCCTCAAAACCATTGGAAAACTTTACCGGGGCGGTGAATCGTGCCGATTGGAGCCATGAACTCGATCATGACGTTGAGTCTGTCTTCTGGCTCATGCTGTACTGGGCTATGACTGCGCGGCCCAAGGGTGGGGCAGCTGAGCACATCGCGGTTACGGCGTGGGGTAGCTTGACGGGAAACTTTGAGGAGCGTCAAAGTCTGTTGATGAGCTTGCTATACCGAGTTTCAGCTGAGGGTACCTTTCATTCGACTTTCCGACCCCTCGATGGCCTGTTCCAACAGCTCGCCGAAATTCTTTGTTCGATAGACAGGCATTGGCTTCACGCGTCGGAAAAGCGAAACGACCCGGAATATTTCGCGGAAGCTTTCCAGCGGCTGATCCTCCAGTTCCTCATCAAACACAATGACGACGATGACAACAGTTTCATGAACCAAACGATTGACTCGAATCCCCGTAAAACCGAACAGCAGAGCATACATGTACCTCGGTCTAGTACAACTAATTAGAGGTCACATGCCTCGAGCCAGGGCAAACAGGCATCAAATACGGCTGAACAATCCGGCCCTAAACGGCGTCGTACCACCCAAGAACCTGAGGTACGTCATCGACCCGCCTTTCTTGGTCTCCTTCTCAGCTGACTGATGCCCGATTCATAGACCGATGGGAACAG
>KN822982.1:53423-69932 GCA_000827465.1 Tulasnella calospora MUT 4182 | reverse complement strand
CGATACGCGCGGAGACCACAGCCTCCAGCAAAAGGAAGGTTCCCCGAGCCAAGTTCCAAATGACGCTGTGAGTAATCAGACTGCTTCTCCAAATGTCGCTCTCTGTTAATTTACCATGGGATTAGCAATCTGTTGAAGAAAAGGCTGTAAAAGTTGAAGAACCTCATACGAATGACCAATATCCTACCGCCAATGGCTCGGACGTCCTTTCAACAGCCAAGGCGCCAAAATCTCCACCACAAACCGCGGATGGACCGGAAACTTCTGGTGCCGCAACACCAACCGCTTCCCTCGACGTTAAAGAAGAGGGTGATGACCAACCGGATCCCAAATCGGATAAGTCAAAACAAATATCAAAGACTACCGTCAAGAAAGCCCGTCGTCGTGAGCGGGAAAGAATGGCCGCTCGAACAGATACTCAAGCCCAAGACAATTCCACTCCTGCTGCTCTTGCAGATGGAGACTCTGCCCTGCTGTTCTTCGAGGACATGGAAGGCATTACCATCGCAGAGTACCTCCAGCCCGATCCTGTAGAAGAACCGTTGCCTGCGTTCATCACCGTGGACGGCTTAACCCTCCCACGGCACGTGAAATTGGAGAAGGAGGACACTAAGACCAAGGTGGATGCTGGTGGCGAAGATGGGAGTTCCGACGAATCCAGTTCGGAGGAGTCCGATGATGATGACGATGACGACCGGCCCAAGAAGGTGAGAGCGATGCGTGTCTTTTGCCCCAAACCCCTATAAAATCGTATGGTATTTTCCGTTAGGGTCGCCGTTATTGGTTGACGCAAGAGCAGCTTGCAGCTATTCCGCCGTGTGGAGTGTGTGGGGAGCAAGGTCATGATTTCAGAGACTGCACTCACCTGAAGGTACGCTTTAGCATTTCCTAACCGCCTCGGACGTGATCTTCAACGATGCTTGCTTGGATAGTGCACTCAATGCGGAACCCTGGATGACCACGAGTCTAATCGGTGTCCCTTGTTTGTAACATGCTGGAAGTGCGGCGAGAAGGGGCACGTCAGTGTTGTGAGTCGCCCTATGATTCTACTCTTGTGCCTCAATCTTATACCCCTCCCATGAAAAGGACTGTAGTTCGGCTCCAAATCGTAGTTACTGCCATCATTGTGGATCCAGAGATCATTTAGCCAAGGTGAATACTCAACACTTTATACCCTCATGGAGATTGTCTCTCACACTTCCCTCTCAGCATTGCCATACGCTTTGGAGGACATATACCTATCTCCAACCTGACGACCGCGATGAAATAATTGCAGGTCGACGCGTACTTGAGGGAGTCCCATTGCTACAGGGAGGTGAGGGATACATAGGCACCGCTCGATGGTGTTGCACCTGTGGAGATCCCGGTCATTTTGGTTATGTGAGTAGGTTGAACATATGTCGATTAGTCTTGACTTTGAACGAGCGTCGTTTAGGATTGCGACAACATCGAACACCCGCTCCGTAAGAAAGGACCTATGGCTTTTTCAGACCAGCTTCTCCGCAAGGGACCGTTCGCTTCCGCTCGACCTTACCTCTCGGCGCACAGTCGCGACCCAGCGGCAAACGGCGTACATACCTATTTCTCGGATGTCCCCGGACCAAGTATGCCCACAAATCCTGGAGCTCAAGGAAAGAAGAAGCACCAGCAGCAATTACAAAACGCCCGAAGAAAAGACGACGACGGCGAGGATTGGTTTGACCGTCGTGAAAGTCGTGCTGCGCCAAGTTCGAAGGGCAAAGCGATCGACTTTGAAATCAAAAACTTTCGTGAACGTGAGGACACACGAAGGCAAAGGGAGGAGACGGAGCTGAAGAGGAGAGCCGATGATGAACGAAGACGAAGAGACCGTTCGAGGGAGAGGTACCGTGATAACGAGAGGGACTCATACCGCAGAGACGACCGCGATGACCGTCGAAGAGACTATGACCGGGACTATTACGATGACCGGCGACGACGATTGGACGACGGTCGACGGAGCCATGATAGGCATTACGACGACCGCCGCTCAAGCCGTAGAGCGCAATCTCCACCTCGGAAGGGGAAGTCGCTCTTAGACAGAATGTCCGTCAATCTTTCACGTCGATGACGCTTTTTTATCCCGTCTGTATCTTTTTCTCATGTACCAGGTTCTGTCATCTCGCAGTCCCTCACCGCGGTTAGATATGGATTTGTTGTCTGTATGTCCTTATTTACACCCCTGTGTGCGGCGGAGATTTTTCTCTCCACTGCCTGGATCACTGGCCTCCCAAACGATGGCCAGCACGCTAGTCAACAATGCCGTCGTAAAATTTAGCGGGCACGAACACCTAAGAAACCGGGTTGTTCTAAGTCTGCTCAGCGGGAAACCCATCCGGATAGACAAGATTCGGTCTGACGACAAGGATCCTGGGCTACGAGGTAAGGTACCTCTCGTCCGGTTCGGATTGTCTTTCTAAGCTGTTTCCACTATTGCGCTACAACAGACTATGAAGTGAGCTTGTTGAGACTATTGGAGAAGATTTGCAACGGCATGGTCATCGAGATATCATACACCGGTCAGCATAAGCATTCCAGCATTCAGGACCTTCAAGCTTACGAGAATGTCTAGGTACCACCATTTTAATTAAGCCCGGTATTATTAATGGCGGTTTAGTGACACACGAGTGCCCAACGTCGCGGTCTGTGGGATACTTCCTTGAGCCGGTGCTCATGCTTGCCCCGTTTTCCAAGAAGCCTCTAAACCTCACGATCACAGGCGTCACCACAGACGATAAGGATCTCTCAGTAGGCTTTAGCCATTTCTCTCGTCTCCTTTTCCTACAGTCTTGACATGTTATACGTCTAGGTGGACTTGTTGAGGACCGTCACCCTGCCACATCTCCAGTTATTTGGCATCTCTGAAGGCGTTGAACTGAAAGTACGTTGCTTTTTATACCCTGATTTTCATGTTCTCACTTGTTTGCTGCAGATTAAGAAGCGTGGTGCCCCGCCCCTTGGAGGTGGCGAAGTCCAGTTTTCTTGTCCAATTGTGCGGACACTAAAAATCATCAACTTTGTGGAACCTGGCAAAATCAAGCGAATCCGAGGAATTGCGTGGGTGCCTTTAGCGCGCCTTTACGTCGCGACACTGTTCTAAGATTTCCGTCGTTTGTTAGTCATGCTGTTCGAGTAAGCCCCCAACTGTCACACCGAATGGTGGAAGCCGCTCGATCTGTCTTGAACCGCTACATCCCGGATATCTACATTCACACCGACGTATACAAAGGACAAGACAGCGGCAAGTACGTCATCGTTTATGTCAGAAACTCCCATGGCAATTGATAAAATCAACCATCTTCTATAGATCCCCTGGATTTGCACTGACTCTGCTCTCTGAATCCACCACTTCCGCTATCCACTGTGCAGAAGCAGTTTCCCAACCCGGTGCTAGTCCTGAGGATGTTGCTCTTGTTGCCGCCCGATCGCTACTCAGCGAAATCCGTGCAGGTGGCTGCGTTGATCAAAAGCACCAATGTCTTGTGATGCTCATGATGGTGCTGGGAACTGAAGACGTCGGTAGATGCCGAATTGGACCTTTGAGCGAGCGATCGTGGGTCTTTGTTTCTTGCCCCCCCCCCCCCTCCGGCCTAACGATACTAACAACTCTCGCAACGTCATTTCTTTGGTAGAATTCAATTTATGCGTGATATCCGAGATGTCTTCGGAACAACTTTCAAGGTGGTCCCAGCTGATCCCTCAGACCTTGATTCCAAGGACCTCGTTATATCTTGCTACGGGACTGGATATGTCAACTCCAATAGATCGGTTGCTTGATGCCTTTCGCAGCTCGGTCCTATGATGTTGTTTTCGATGTCGTCTCCTGTGTCTAAAATTGGAGCTGGGGTCGCAGTTCGATCGATTCACCATTCCGTGGAAAACGCCACAGCATTACATCACTCACGGCGAGCCATCGACGTCGGTCGGTTTTTCTTGTACCGCAAACCACACCTCACCCCTCATCTTCTACAACGATGCCAGCAGTCCCGACCACTTCTCCAGCCACTGGAGATCCAGTTCCACCGTATTACATTCATACAACCGCTGGACATTTTGTAGATACCTCTGGTCGCACCCTGTTGCTCCGCGGAGTTAACCTTTCAGGTGACAACAAGTATCCCATTGGTCACAATTCCTACACTCTTGATGGTTTCTGGGAGAGTGGAGAGACTGGTAACGTCAGTTTTGTTGGACGTCCGTTTCCTTTGGAGGAAGCAGGTGTCCATCTAGAGCGGCTGAGGGGCTGGGGCATGAATTTCATCCGCTACGTTTTGTGCTGGGAAGCTTTAGAACACGCCGGACCGTACGATATGACACACATACGCTTGTAGATTGAGCAATTCTAACAGGTTCTCGCTGTTCAGGAAGCAATACGATGAAGAGTTCATCGACTATACCATCGCTCTGCTGCGGAAATGCAAGGAATTCGGGTTCAAAGTATACATTGACCCCCATCAGGATGTGGTGAGTGCACTAGGGAGCTCTCTGAAATGGGAGCCTCTTCTGACCTACCCCTTCACTGAACTGCAGTGGAGTCGATGGTCTGGGGGTTCGGGAGCACCCTTCTGGACACTTCATGCCTGCGGCCTCGAGCCTCGGAACTTCACTGCCACTGGCGGGCTCATACACAATGAGTATCCGGATCCTAAGTCCCCTGACCCAAATAAGTTCCCGCCCATGGCCTGGCCAACATCCTACTTCCGTCTCCCTTCCATGACACTTTTCACGATGTTCTTCGGCGGTCGCGACTTTGCTCCAAAGTGCATTATCGACGGCATGAACATTCAAGATTACCTTCAAAGTCATTTCATTGATGCTTTCACCCACTTGGCCGATCGTTTGAGGGAGGCTGGGGGTTTGTTAGATGAATGCGTCATTGCGTGGGAGTCGATGAACGAGCCGTCGGAGGGCTTTATTACCCTCGACGACTTGACAAACTTCCATGAAGAACAGCAGTTGAAGATAGAGAGCTGTCCTACACCCGCACAAGCATTGCGTCTTGGCTCTGGAATGGCTCAGACAGTCGATTTCTGGACCTTCAAATCGACAGGTGAGTCCGACCCCTCCATGTATCCACCACTCCACTCGCTCTAAGCTCACTCTTTCAATAATAGGGCCGACAAAAACTGGTACTGTTCTAGTTGACCCCAAAGGTGCATCGGTTTGGCTCGATCAGAAACATGAACCTGGGTCTGTATCGATCAAATGGGGTTGGCAAAGGGATCCGGGCTGGAAGCTTGGCGTATGCCCATGGGAGGTATACGGAGGGTGTCCTCGCTCGAAATATTTAGATCGCTGAGACACTCTCCTCCTAGCAACACGGTCTCTGGGATAAAGAATCGGGAACAATGAAGATTCTAGACTATTTCAAGTGGTCCCGGAATTCCGAGTCGAAACGCAAGATTGACTTTGTCGCCGAATACTGGCTCCCGTTTTGGAAGTCATGGTCACAAAGCATTAGAAAAGCGCACCCGGAAGCTATCGTTTTCATCCAACCTCCGCTATTTAAACCCCCTCCAAATATGTCAGAGTCGGATATGAAGGGTCGGGTTGCATACAGTCCTCACTTCTACGATGGTAAGCACGATCGGTATTTCTGCAGGGTAAATATTGATTCACCTATTTGGCGCAGGGTTGACAATGATAACACGGCACTGGAACTGGTTCAACTCCAGTACAATTCACGTTCTTCGAAAGAGGGTTCGCTCCATTCTTTCCTCTGCCGTGACAAAAGCTAAGAGTGGCTACGTTAGATACACATTATCCAATCTTTCAAGGTTGGAGACGAGAGTATAAAGAAAAACTTCCAAGAGCAACTAGCTTTGTTCAGGGAAGATGTCAACGAGAATGTGGGCGCGTACCCAGTGGTCCTTGGAGAGACTGGAACTCCGTTTGACGTCGATTCGAAGAGAAGTTACGGGATGACACATGGAGGTGTCTACATTGGAAATCACGTTCAGCAGCAGAAGGCCCTCGACGCTAGTCTAGGTATGGTAATTTGGAAGGAATAGAGACATGCTACCCCTGACTCTTTGTTCCAGGTGCCACAGACGGCTCCAACGTTTATAACTATACAATTTGGGCGTACAACTCGGTACATGAGCTTCTTTTTAGATCGTGGGTGGGGCTTGACATTATTCATTTCCCAGACGCATAGCTGGGAGAATGGCGATGGATTCAACGGTGAAGATCTATCCATTTGGAGTCCAGACGACCACACCTACCGCCGTCACGTGAAATTTGAGCGACTCGCCAAGGCGGCTGCTGAAGGAAAACTACCTTCGGTCTCTATTGGCTCTGCAGAAGTTCCACCAGACGAACTCGAGGTTGACGAAACAGCACCGGTTCCTCCAGATGAAATGGAGGTAAAGCCGGTACCTCTTCCTAGTCTTCTGAAATCACGGGAGGCAAAGAATTTCGAGTTCCTGGTGGACGGTGCACGTGCGTTGGGTGCATTCTCTCGACCGTATCCAATAAAGACGGTTGGACGACCGAAGCACCTTTCGTACAACATCCTACAGGCAACATTTTCCATGACGGTTTCCGTCGAACCGAGCGACGCTCCACCAGAGGGATTGTTAGAGAGGACTGGATTCAAGGAGAAAGGACTGCCGACGGAGATATACCTTCCACTCACTACGTTCTCCTCTCCGCCTACACTATTCCCTGTGCCCACCGCGGAGGAGGGCGCAGAAGAGCTTCTCGCTTCTAGGTCCGGACGCTCCACCCCTAACAAAAGCCGACCCTCAACGCCATCTCCGCCGCACGGAAAGAAGAAGATCGGCTCTCGTACTCCAAAGCAGAACCTCAAGGAGCTAACCAAGAGGTCTCACTCGATCCAAGACGCCATTTCGCGAATGCATTTTGCCTTCGCTGGAGACAAGTCCAAGGTTGCTGCAGGATATGCGCTCCACCTGTCGAGCGATCCTCCGCTACCGCTCCAAATACCCGATGACGTGCTCGACATTGACGTTGAAGTTTCAGGTGGGAGTTGGGAGCTGAGAGGACAAACATTGTTGTGGTATTATCCTGTGCCCAACGAGGGAACGAAGACGTACACTATCAAAATTAAGAAGCGAGACCCACGGCCCGGAAGTCCTTCAAAGGCGGGAAAGGATGAAGGATGTGCTATTATGTAGGAGGAAGTAGAAGTGTTCAAACGCTTGATTTGAAGTGCTCGATGTAAAGATAGTCCATCTGGTTTCATGGGAAATATTTTTTTCATAGAAGTAGAACGGTATTGAAATATTAAATGGGTCACCAGTGGGGCCTTCTGACTGAGTTAGTACGCGGCTAAAAGATAAAGAACCGGCTGGTAACCGGCTGATTGGCTTATGCACCTTGTCGTCGGCTGGCCGCACTTTGCATGTCAGCCACCCCCCCCCGGGGGATGTTGTGAGTGGCATGGGAATCGAAACGACATTCCAGAGGTTGTTGAAGGTGCAGCAGCAAATCAAGCATCTCGTTCTTTCTTGAATCTCAATTGGTTCTGCCTTCTGGGGGGAGATGGAACCAAATTAGAATCGTCCAAACGGAATCATACTCACCCTCAGACTCCAACCCAGCCGCTCGCAGACGAATTTAAAACTCCGTGGGGTGGGGGGACAAATAAGGGGTGTTTGTGCGGTCGGTTGATCTTATTTGTTTAGGAGTTTTCCCGTTTGATTCGTCTGCGTAGCGACTGGCGTCAGTTGTCCTCGGCGTTAGCGGATTTGCTTCTCCGGCCCCTCACCACCCCCCTCTCCGAATGCAAACATCCTTGCCGGCGCAGCAACGCAGCAGAGAACGATACTAGAACATTCCACCATATCTTTTTGAGCCCCGATATCCTGCCAAGGCAACGATACATTCAGAAGTAAAGCAAAACGAGAGGAGCTGCTTACCTTGAATAGCTCATCTGTAGCATTCTCAGACGTAATGTTGACCGTTTTGATACCGAGCTTTTCTAGAGTGGATTCGCTTGCGTGCTGCTCTCCCAAAAGTTGCAGCGGGGCGACGAGTATTTTCACGCCCTTGGGACGCCACAGAAAGGGCATAAAGAACGAAAGAGACTTTCCTGAGCCTGTAGGAGATATAGAGATGACGTGCTTCCCATCCAGCTGTGCTCTGCATGCCTTGATCTGCCATAAACATGGCCGAATACCGAAGATCTCCTGAGTTTTCTGCCTTATAGCACTCTCTGAGAGTTCATCGGTATGAGTGACAGCCGCAACAAGTGGCACTGGAGATGCCATCGCCCGCTGCTGAGGTCGATAATCTAAATTAGGCAGGAGGGCGGAGAAAACTCGGTCGGAGAGGGGGTGAGGGGCCGGAGAAGCAAATCCGCTAACGCCGAGGACAACTGACGCCAGTCGCTACGCAGACGAATCAAACGGGAAAACTCCTAAACAAATAAGATCAACCGACCGCACAAACACCCCTTATTTGTCCCCCCACCCCACGGAGTTTTAAATTCGTCTGCGAGCGGCTGGGTTGGAGTCTGCATCACCCTCTCAATTTCGACGAATGATGTAATGACAATATTTCCCATGGTCCGGATGAGAGAATCCCGCGACATGCCGAGTAAAAGAGGGTCCAAAGAGGTTTTGCGTGGACAGCTTAGTCAAGGCACGCCTGAACCAAAAAGGAAACCTGACCAAGCAGGCCCGGAAGAGTCGACCCCGGGGGTGCCGAACGACTTCCGCAGAACAGAAACTCGCTGGCAGCCCTACGCGTTGCATTCGTGTTTTCGGAAGACCGTCGGGAAGGGGTAGAAGAAACTTGATGGTCAAAAAGGCTAGAGAGGACGATGGGCAGTGGTCGCTACTCCATTCCGATATCCCTCTCTCATCCTCCTCAGCACTCTTTCACTTCTGAACAGAAAAAAATGGTGAACACCATTGTCGTCCCAGATAACTACGGATACGTTGCACTTTCTGCGTTTTCGATGGCCTGGCTCAATGTTGTACGTATGGCTGCATCATTGCCGCTCAACGTCCCTCAACTCTTTTTTCGTGCGATAGTTCCAATCAAGACTTGTCGGAAATAAGAGAAAAGCAGCGGGCGTTGCGTATCCCCAGAGTGAGTTCTTATATCTCTTTCGGTATTTAGCGGTCAAAGCAGATATACATGTCGCTGACCCCACCTCGCCCTTCCCAATCGCCAGTGTACGCCGAAAAGGATCAGCAAGAAGCCAGTAAAGACGCTTTCGTCTTTAATTGTGCTCAGCGCGCACACAGTAATACATTGGAGTGGTTGCCAACGGTCTTGTTTGCGTAAGCCCATAAGGGTACATGCACCCTTAGGACACCCTCTCAATCATCTCTGCTATTTTTAGCCTCTTGTTCACCGGTTTGAGGTATCCTCTCTTCGCTGCTGGGGCAGGCACAGCGATAACTATTGGGTGAGCCGAATATCAAGCGTTCACATCGTGAGCAAGAGACGAGACTTATGCGAATTCCCCCGGCTGCAGGCGTGGTCTCTACACCGTTGGCTACGTGAACTATGGTCCCGGTGGTCGCAATCTCATTGGAGGGATGGTGGGACACATGGCAAGCATGGGTGAGTCGCTGCCATTCTATTTTCGAGGAATCTTTGGCCATAACTGATCTGTGTCCGTTGTTGGCTTCTGGCGATAGCCCTATACGCGGGAGGTACATGGTCCGCCATCAAGATGATCATGGGCCAGTAAATATAATAGGTTCCATTCTATACGTGTTATATAAAAACACATCTCTCACAAATCATCGACTGTGTGGCAAGACTAGGGAACGCCCTCAACTCTACCCCGGGTACAAAATTTGGCGGAGTTACGGTGAGATGAATATCTCTCCTAGTACCCAGAGCGAGGATTTCCGAGTCTGGTTCCTCGTATCGAGACTTTGGAATCTGACAAGTGAAAAGAATCGGCAATGCCCGCTGTCTCTGGTTTTCGCAGCCGTAGCTCTAGCAGCGCGCCGAGTCGCGCTAACCGCGCAACCCATGTGCTCCGCTCCCAGGGATTGCACTCCTCCTACGCAATATAGCAATCTTGTTCGAGAAGGCCGCCGTAGTACGTTCAAGGGTAGGAGTTTGGCGAGATGGTTACGTCTTCGCAGGGTACGCAGTCTGGGTGAAACCGTGGCCAGGGGAATCTGTCAATCCCGCTGAGTCGTAACGTCGTTGCTGACTCAACCCTTGTAATTTTGGCAAGGGTTGACTAATCGCGGAGCAGAGAACATTCTACCCGTGGTCGTGCCGTAGTTCAGATGTTGACGTGGCCTGCAAGCCGCCCGCAGGACGTGTGTTTTTGCTTTCGGGCATTCGCCGATCGGTGCCTTGCGTGCCAGTGAAAAGCCTCCCATTTCAGCATCGTTGAACATTATTTCCCCCTTACCCAACCCCGACCTCTCCTTCATCAGCTCTTTTCACCATCTTTAAAATTATAATGGCCATCAACATTGTTCTCCCCGATACCTATGGCTATGTTGCACTTGCAGCTTGCTCCATGGTCTGGCTCAACTGGGTATGGGTGCTGTCTTGATGGTGTATGGCGGCGAAGACGCTGATCACTTGTTGGCGAAAATCAGATGCAGGCGAACGTGGTAGGATCGAAGCGGAAGGCGGCCAAGATCCCTTATCCTCAGAGTGAGTACTTTATATACCCAAGTATCTCGGCGTCGCGGGATCCGGGGCCGGTCTGCACCATACCGTATTCTTATGACGCCACTGACACGAGCACCTGTCATCCTATTCTACCCCTGCAGTGTACGCTGACAAAGCACAGCAAGAAGCCAGCAAGGAGGCCCTTGCGTTCAACTGTGCTCAACGGGCACATGGTAACACTTTGGAATACCTGCCCACTACTCTCTTTACGTGAGTGTCGAGACGCCGGACAAGCAGGATTATATTCAGAGCGTTTGCTTTCTTCCCTCCACGGCAGGCTCCTCTTCACTGGTCTAAGGTACCCAATGTTCGCTGCATGCACTGGTGCTGCCGTCACTGCCGGGTAAGCAAACTTAAACTAGCGCCCTAAATAACGGGACTTGTTAAACCTATTTTCTTCATGACAGACGTATTCTATACACTATCGGGTATATCAGCGGTGGACCCTCGGGTCGCTACGGCCTTGGAGGAGGGGTCGCCCTCGTTGGCAGCCTCGGTTGGTGCATCTCAAGTTGCGTCGCTGATTTTACGTGACTGACGCGTGTGTCCATTCGTAGCTCTTTTCGTTGGAAGCACTTGGTCTGCTATCCAAATGGTCATGTAGAACTGCTACTAGATGTCGGCGTCGCGTTTCGCCTTGGAATGATGATGATTTTGTTGTTCTCCTGTCGGCCAACCGCGGGAACTTGTGACTACCTCCGCGTCATCCACTCCATCCAACTCCCCGACGCTCTGCCGGTACCTGGCGTTTGGCCCTCAGGATGTGGGTCCAGCGACTCCACTGCCGACCACGATACTCAGTCGTTGTACTTCAAAGACTCTAAATTTATCATCGACCACGCAGGAGATGCCATTACCGTTCCATGTGACGAGACTGCCCCACCTCTGGCGTTTTGCGCGGATTCCAGTGACACTACGATTCTGGTAAAAGCGGTCATGAAGGCAATTTAACTTTCTTCGTTAGTCGCAAGTCAGTTCTCGTGACATGCCGATTTGCGGTCTCTTTGCCGAAACACCACCTGCGAAACGCTCAAGTGGTACGCCGTCCCACTCCTCGTCGCAGCACCCAATATCCACTTCCCTGTGGAGCCCTCCAATCCGTCATTTCGCGTGGCGTAGATGACGTTGCCTGAAATCCACATTTAGCTCTGGGAGCTGCATATAAACGTCCGAGATTTTCACACTTTCGACGCTTTCCATCAACTGTTATCTTCTTACCCTATCTCAAGCCCCAAAAAACTCCACATATCAATAATGCCTCTCTTCAACCACAGAGAAAACCGCGACATCACCGTGAGCTGTCTCCTACCTATTCCACTCCTCTGCGGAAGACTCACATGCAGTACTTGTTCTCTTCTCTAGGCGACATCCCCTGCCACCAACTCGGCATATCCAGCTGATGGTACTACCGGCTACCAAACTGGTGCTCCCGTAGGCAACAGAAACGACGCCTACGACCCAACGTACGACAATGCTGGTCGAAACACTGGTACCTTTGGCAACCAGGATCCTTATGGGACTCATGCTACTAGTGCTACAGCAACGACGTAAGTGCTTGCCTTGTCTTTTCATTCTCGAGTTGGATGGGTATATTGAATGATTATTTTTCATTCCACACAGCGGTCACAATCTGACAACCGGCAACACTTACAACGATACTGGCTACAACGACACCGGCTACAACGACACCACCTACGGAAACCAGCCAGGCGTACATAATCGACATGGTGGCATCACTGGTACGAACGTCGATCACAACGCTCGAACCACGGGAGCTGGGGTTGGCACTGCGTGAGTACTCGCGTTTCGCCCACTATCATCCAACCACCGCCCACTAATATCGTCTTTTCCATAACGCTATAGAGGTGCAACCGGTAACCGCTTCGATCCCGCCAACAACCCCGGAAGTACCTACAACGACAACATCTTTGGTAACCAACCTGGTGTCCACGGCCAGACCGTTCAACCAAACGCCAACGGTCAAGGCGTCGGTGGTAGTCCATGGTCTGCGGCCGGTCAACAGCCTTCTGCATATCCCTCAGACCGCGAAGCCCGCCATTTGCAACGCTCCGGAAAGATCGAGAAAGCCGTTGGAACCATGTTATGCTCGACCACGATGAAGCAGAAGGGTCTCGAGAAGCAAGCTCAAGGCGCCAACATTGCCGTCCAATCTCGAGAGCTCGCTCAGGCGGAGAACTTAGAAGCTCAAGCCAAGGCGATGCGAGGCCACGCGGTTGGAATGGGGGCTCATCCGAACCATATGAACCCCGGTCAATCCAACGCCAATGCCAATACCGGCCAATACTCTGGCACCTACTAAGCACCCCCGATACTCATTGTAGAATACCCCTTTTGTATCGTTACAATCTCGCGTTCAGGATAATAATATAGTCTGTCTCAAGTTAATGCATAAGTCGAGCGGTCTCCGCGTATCGATGAGTGGACGAATGAATAATGATGATTAACAATGTTACACCAGAAGGTAGTGCGGACATCTGTCTACGCTGAGTGGGTTGTTTGGAGTTGTGAATGGATGGACTATGAGGAAGAGAGGACGTACGGGAACAAGAAAAGACAGAAGGGAGCGAATCCCAGTACTAAGAAATCTATGAATATTTACTTGTCCGAGATGGCAGGAAGCCGCGACAACACAGCACGCCCAGAATCCAACGCCTCCTTGCCAGCAAGCTTCTCCCTCTCCTTGTACATCAACTTGTAAACAAGCTTGATCGTACTGTCACTCACACCCGCCACCTCTGCAATCTCCTTGGCAGGCTTTCCTTGACCGTACAAGTGGGAAGTGAAGTAGATGGCAGCGCCGGCAAGCGAGATGGGACTACGTCCGTCTGCAACGCCGTGGTTTCTGCACTCCTTGATCAGTTCCTTCGCGGCGGTCGAGATGTATACTGGCAAGTCGAGGTGGTTGACGTAACGAGAGAGAAGACCTTCAGGTCCCTCAGTGGTAGAGGCTGGTCGCTTGTTGCTATTCAGGTTGAAGTGACCTTCGAGGAGCTTGTAGCATTGTCCGATGGTCTTCTTCGGCACGTTCGTTAACTGGCAAATCTCCTTGAACGTCCGTGGCACACCCTCTTGCCGACAAGCGATGAAGATGACACAAGCGACAGCCGCATCCATCGATTTGCCTCGCAGGATCTTGTCTTGCTCAGCGCGTTTGTACAGCTGCTTTGCAACGTCTTGGATGTTCTTGGTTAGGGAGATTTGATCGCACATGGTGGCGATTTCTCTGAATGCGGTCATGGTGCCCTTTTCAGCTCGAGCACCTGCGCCTTTGGCCATGGCGCGTTGAAGTTCTCGAGCAAGTCCTGAACCACCGTCGCGGAAGCTGATGGACGTGTCGAGTTGTTCCATGCCTTCCATGAGAGGATCCGCCGCGGCACCAACACGAGATGGGTCATCACCCTCATCATTTGCGAAAGTCTAATTTCGGGCAAAACGAAAAAGAGACCAGGTATAGGCGTCAAAAGAGAAAAAAAGACGTTAGTTGTGGAAATATCAACTTACTCGCCCTGTAATGAGGAACAGCAGAGAAGAAAGCCGAGGAGTCAGTCAGTCGCGTTTCGAATGCCAGGGTTATCGAAACCACACGCGCCACGGCATGTAGCACTCACATTCACTCCTCGTGTCTACAATCCTATCACCAAGCACCAGTCCGCAGTTTCCACACACCAAGTCTCCGCTGCCAAACTCCTCGCGAATGTTGGGGACCGGATCTTGACAGTCGGGGCATACCAGCCGGACGGCAAGGTCGGGGCCAAAGGTTTTTTGAGGAAGCTGAGCATTACGAGCAGGGAAAGGTTGAGCGTAAGCCATCGTTGCTGACGTTCTCGCTGGTCTTTTTGAGACTGCTGAGGAGTTTCGTGAACGGGAGGTTGTATGCCACAGATGTCGGCGGTTTTTGAGAGGATGCCGCGAGTTTCGCAGACTTCAAGTAGTCGCAAGAGTATGCAAGTGAATGCTAGCCTTGGACTGAGCGGAATATCGTCGAACTAACGACGAATGTGTGTAAGGGGGTGAGGACGGGTGGTAGTTTAAGGCAAGACTGTTGATGGCCTTTCAAAGCCTTGCGGTTGTGACCAAGTCCACCGATGACAAAGCATGACAAGCTACGCCACCCGGATCCGGGTTTACATTAATCATACAACTGCCCACAACCAACTTGGTATGCAGATGATACATCGTTATGCTTGGAGCATATTTGACTGGTAACAAATGAAAGTTCAATGTCGTCCACCCATCTTCTTCCGAGATGTCTTGGACATCGTTCGCTTCTTTGGTTTCTCCAGGGATCGACCCAATGCCAGGCTGCCTGCGCCACGGCTGGCAAATTTCACTGCTTTGCGCACGTTGAGAACGTCCTCGGTCCTGCCCGGGTTTGGTCTGGGGTCGATGCGTGCTTTCTTGGATACTGGCTTGCCGTCGAGCTTAGAAATGAGAGCCATGGATCGCTCTTTCTCAGTACTGGACGCTTCGTTGGGAGCAAACTAAAATTCTAGGTGTATGAGAAGAGCTTCCAGGAAGACGACTAGATCGATTATGGCTCGTACCTTTCGCTTGACACCGCGAGGCTTCTTCTCTCCTTCCAGGGTCTTATCGAACCTGCGGGGTAGCGGGATGAGTTCACATACTTCTATTAAAGATGTGTCCAGTACTTACTTGCCCATGCTTGCTGTCGACATCCGACTTCGAGCAACGGAGCGGTCAATCACGTCCCTCTTCGCTTGCATCCTGGCGTTATATTCCAAGTTCTTCTGTTTAGCCAATTCGTTCTTATCCTTGCGCTCCTTGCGAGCTTTCCGCGCCTCCGCTCTAGGATCATAATCAGCAGCTGTTATAGTGAAGTAGAGGTTGAGCAAGCACTCGTGGTTTCGATAAGAGGGCGATTCACTGACGTTTATTGGCTGGAATCTCGTGAAGCCACTGCTGCTCCGCCTCCTTATTCTTGCCACGATAGCCCCATCGTGCCACCCATTCTTTCTTCTCTTCGTCCCAAACTTTGTTGATACGTTTCCTGTGAGATATGCCCTTTGCGTTGGCGAATTTCTCCCATTTCGTGAGCATCCGCGGTTTCGGGAGAGGTTTCGCGCGCGGCAACTTCGTTGTAGGTTGAGGAAGAATCGCAAGAGGTCCATGAATAGATGATTTAGTTGGAAGAGCGAATACTTGAGCCAGCAATGCCTGAACGCCATCCCGAGCCAGTGCTTGAAGGTGCACCTCTCGGTCCGCCCTGAAAGATACGGCGGTAGAGCATCAGCATAAGCTCATAATGGAAGCAAAATCAACTAACTGATATGCCTCTGCGTCAATTGGGTTAGGGTCGATTATTGTAAGTAGACCGACATCCGCTTCCAAGGGTATTTCTTTCTCGACTGCGACGGACTTGCTAGAGGTCACCCATTAACAGAGAATATTCGAACGAATATGCTGAAGTAAAGACTTACTACTTGGCAGCTTGGGCAGCCGTCTGTTGAGCAACGACTGCTGAGAGATCCATGGCGTTCTAGTGGTCGAGGAGCGAAGCAGCGGCCGGGGTAGGCAAATTTCCCTGACGTAATCTAGATCTACCATTCCAAGTCGGACTGCTTGTTTTCCCTCCAAAACCACCCACCCAACGACATCCTTGTCCGTCCCATACACAAAGAACACGCTCAAACGGCCATTCTCAGCGACCCGAATCTACCAAAGATTATATTCAACTAGATATCCTACAGCGTACGATACTGGTAAGTACTGGTCGTCTGACTTGTTCTCGTACACATCGTCGTGATCCATCCCCTTTCATTCATCGAGCTGATCCAGGTTCTTTCCTTGTCGTCCCATAGCCATCATCATAATGTCTTCTGATCCAAC
>KN822982.1:0-25551 GCA_000827465.1 Tulasnella calospora MUT 4182 | reverse complement strand
GCTCTGTATAGGCAGACGAAGACACTGCTGCACAGTTCAAGTTAGAGAGCTTCCAGGTGAGCCTCTTCATTTATCGCTAGCTGTCTGTCAAGCTGACCCCAGACCATTTTCTCAGGTTCTTTCTTGCATAGCACCGCTCATCTGGTAAGTCTTCCAACGCCTTCGACGACAGCCGAGTACAGCGAGCTAATGGAGGCTTATTACTTTCGAAGGATGAGTATGTATAAGGAAACACGTATTTACGGCCAAACTTCTGATCACATCTTCAGGGCTCATAACCGTGTTCGATGGATTCAAGTACATCGGGACGATGCAAATCTGCGTTGCCAGGATGCTGAGAGAGTCGGGGATTTTCTTCGTTGTATGTGCTTCTTGATGTTCCGTCCCTATACCTCATCTCACACCTGGTTCTGTGGTGTCCAGCTTCTGGCCATTGTTGGTATTGGGTTCGCCCAGTCCATGTACGCAATCGACGCCGCCGACGGGCACACGGATCGTGCCAATTTGGTCAGCTGCCTGCAAGGGTCTTTCTAGCGCATGCGGATATTCACGTTCTTTCACAGATCATCAATAATCTCATTCAAGGTCTTTTGGGCAGCCCAGATTTTAGTGGTGCATCGAAGTGAGGCGTTTGGGATTCAGTATTTGCAAGGGCCGACTGCTGAGTTTACGCTTTTGCAGTGCTTGGGCTTTATGGATCTACTACTTGTGAGTCCACCTTTTACTGGAGGGGTGGAGTTGAGGGAACTGAGGTCTTTTGCAGCTGGAACGTCTTCACGACCATCCTTCTATTGAACATCTTGATTTCGCTGTTCTCGTCAGCTTATGATGACGTGACCGACGATGCGTCTGCACATTTCTTGGCGTTCTTCGCTGGCAAAACTGTTTCAATGATCCGTGCTCCAGATAAATATGTCTATCCGTACGTGTACCCCTGATATCTTGTGACGTCGGGGAGGGCTGAACGTCGTCCTCGTCCTCGTCCGCGTCCGGCAGCGCTCCATTTAACTTGATCGAAACTTTCTTCGTGGCCCCTTTCGAGTAAGTAGTGCAAGTCACTGGTAGACTTCGTTACCTTGGCTTAACGTGTTACGATTAGATGGTTGATGAGCAAGAAGCGATACGCGAAGGTGAGGGGAAATCCTCCTTTCGTGTACGCCCGGCGCTGACCCTCCGTTGTTTGTAGTACAACCGCATTGTGATGACAACCGTGTTCCTCATTCCACTCATCGTAATTGCGCTGGTCGAGTCTCAGCTTGATGTCCGGGCCAGTCTCATCATCCGGAACTTGTACGACCATGTTGACGAAGGCGAGGAAGAGGATCCGAAGAACCAGGATCCCGAGACGGACCATGAGGATGGAATGGAAATTAGCCGGGTTCCGTTCAAGGAACTGGTCAAGGAATTCCCTAATTCATACCAGGTGCGCCCTGCTGGCATCCACTACCGTCCTCGGCATCGACTAACCACGGCCTCCGGGAATGCAGTCCATGGAGTCCTCCATCCTGGCAGAGATCAACGCTCTGAAGCACCAAATTGCAGAACTGTCTGAGAAGCTCGATAAGAAGTAATCTAGCCCTTGTATCTTTACATGTTTGTACGATCTGTAGCTACGAACGCCAAGATCGCTTGGCTCGGCGAATGCGAATGCATGGAAAACGGACATCGATTATACCTCACTCGAGGCGCGGGAACCGTCACTTCTTCCAACACCATACCACCACCTTCCTTGAAAACCAAGCATGTTCCGCTCGACATCTCTTGTATTTCTCCTTCTACCTCTCCTCTCTTCAGCCTGGGTGCAAAATGAAGACGATCAGCTGGCTCTCGTCAGACCTTCGCCCGAGAAAAGCCGCACAAGGTGGACTAAAGTTCCTATAACTCTCGGTGTCATGTCAAGATGTCCAGACGCTATCCATTGCGAAAACGTGGTGGACACTGTTTTTAATGAAGTTGGGCTTGAAAGGGTAGATGTTACTCTCTCTTTTATTGGAAAGTGAGTTGCCAACAAGGCTCGACACACGGGTGACGGCCTTGTCTTCTCGTTGTCCCGGTGTTGACCCCCGCTTCAACTCTTCTCAGGTTGAACTCAACCGCACCGAAATACGGTGTAACCTGCATGCATGGCGAGATCGAATGTGAAGGAAACTTGCAAGAGCTCTGCATGACGAGCCACGTACCCGAACTCCGAAGTTGGTGGCCTTGGCTGGAGTGTGTTAACCTGGCAGGTCGGGAACGAATAGGCCATTTGGAAACTGCCGTCGATTGCGCCATTATGGCGGGGATTGACTGGATAGAAGATGGTGTACGTGCGTGCATCAAGGGGGAGGAGGGCGAATCGGAGCCGGAGGGTGTCCGTTTGTTGCGAGAGAGCGTGAAGAAGACTGCAGACTTGGGCATCACGACGAGCTGCACGATCCTCATATCGGGAAAGACGAGATGCGTGAGGGATAACGGACAGTGGAAAGATTGCGAGGTGAGACCATCAGCTAGACAAGGAGGCTACAGTTACTAACCCCTCCTTCGTGATTCTGCAGGGTGGGTCGAGCACGGCCGACTTAGAGAGGACTATCAACGAAGAGTGGCAGCGATTGAACCCAGAATTCGCTTAAGACGTGTTGGGGTTAGAGGGCGGGCCCAACTGAACGAGCAGTCTTGACTACATGACCATGATCTGTATACCCTCCCATGAACGATCTCTTCCTGCTTGCTGTTGGACATCAAACGCAACCTGCATCCTTTGACAGCACTTTTCGTGAATGCACACGGTTTAGTTAATGAATGACCAAGGGTCGAAACGGTGCATTAGTATTACCATGGCATAACAGAAACACAAGGAATACAAAAACCCGAACAAAAAAAAGACACATTATAATTAAAAAAAGAATATCCAACCCTCGGTCCACTGGAAGCTTCCAAGGTCAAATGTCAAAAACGAAAGAATGCACAATAAACACGAACAAAAGGGAGGGGAGTAGGGATTAAACGAGTGTGAGATGACTGTCGCTTAGGCGGCGATGATAGGGTGAGAGACAGATGGTAACATATTCGAGTCCAGATTCTTTTGGTAGAGGTCAGCGGAGTATGGCTCCGCTGCGGTTGAGGTGGTTGAAGGTTCTTCGGAATGGAGGACATCTGTGGGTGTCTTGGGGGTTCGAGGGACGTCGTGCGCGTCGTCCGTCTGGTTGTCGTCGGCATTGGCTTCGCAGGCAGCGGAGTCGCCCAGTAATGTCTCCACGAGCGGTGGTTCGTGAGCTTCCTCCTCTGCCTTGAGCTCCTTGTCCGTCTCTTCAGCCTCTGGCTCATCTTGTTCTTCGACTGTCCGAGGAACACCCCACTGAGCCAAGAACATCTCGACGAGAATCTGACACTCCCCGACGCTAGTCGCCCGACCGATCATGCTTCGCATTAGTTGCGCCCTTTCGGCGTCAACGAATACCGATCCGGCAGGTAGTTCAGGGGTTGTAGGAGCAATTGCTTCTTTGGCGGGCGCCGGGGCGCTTGCTTCGGCGTCGAGTGCGTCGGTGCCGACTGACTTGTCTGACAACGAGCGAGTGGGTTGTTCTGAGCTTGAGGACGCTGCGGATGTCGTCGAGGCCGTGTGGGCGATTGTCGGTGCTTGAGGGGCCAAAGTAGTCTGGGGTTCATCTTTAGCTGGCGTTTCATCCTCGACGAGTACGGGCACTGGAGGCTCCGTTGGCGGAACCACTGAAGAAGGTGCCGTGTTCGGTCGCGATCTCATCGACGACAAACGAGATCGCGTTGGAGTGATCACCGGACTAGCCGACACGGCAGGTTGGGATGGTTCTGTCGATGTGACAGCGGCGAGGGGAGATGGAGTGGAAGTGGGGAAGGGAGGAGCAGGTTTCCGAGCGGATGAGCCCGCGCGAGCCCTGACGACCGTTGGTGGATTGCTAGATTGCGTCGGCGTAGTGGGAGACGGTGCCGCCGGTGCTGGTTGCGCAGCTGGGATGACTGGAGGGGGTGGTGGAGGCGTTGGTCGAGTCCACTGGGGCAGTGGAGCGGCGGTATGTGATTTATGGCTACCTCCCGAGGAGGTCTGTCTTGAGCTCGATACGTCTTCCACGGAACCACCTTTCTTCTTGTCAAAGCTCATCGCTTCCGTGGAGCTTGACCGCGCAAGTTTCGATATCATGCGCCCGAAGCGACCTGACCCCTTCGACTTGGTCGGTTGGACCTCCTTAACCGGTGCCTTGGGTGATGAAGCTGGTGGGGAAGGCGGGGGACCTGAGGGCGGTCAAAGCAGACGGGGTCAGTCAAACGGCACGATCCGCAGGTCCGAACGACACGCCCACCTTCAGACAAGAAATCGATCATCTCCCTCGTGCTCGCAGATACGGTAGTGGTGCTTCCGGTAAGGGAGTTCTTCCTCCCACCAAGCGAGCCTTTCTTCGGTTGCCCCATCGTGTTAATCGAGGCAGCTGCAGTATTAATCGACGACGCCTCATCATCATCATCCGCCAACAAATCGTCCAGGTCGATGTCTTCAATATTCTTGGCGGGTCCTCTCCTGCTTCCCTCTGGTACAGGGCCGACTTTGGGTACGGGTCTGAACGCACTTGGAGGTGCGCCGGCCACGGGAGTAAGGAAACCCGACGTCTTCTTTTTAACATTGGGCGCTGCGGCGGAGCTGGGTGTGGTAGGTCCTACAGCCGTCGAAGGTGCCGTGCTCACGGGCGACGGTCCACCGGAACCGGTGGTCTGCGACCTCGCGCGACCGGTGACGATTTTAGGGACAGCGGTGTTTGGCACGGACATGGCACCACTTCCTCCCATCGCTACGGACTCCAAGGTTGCGTCCTTCTCCCATGGAGGAGCTTCTTGCAAGAACTGGGCCAATGCCAGACTCTGGGTTCTCGAACGGGGTTTGTTCACACCCGGGGGTCGAGGACCGGTTCCACCGTTGGCAGACGTCGAACCCGCGTATCCCTCCTCATCTTCATCTTCTTCGATCGACTCCACAGTTTGAGGTGGACGTGCGACGAGGTTCGACCTTGATCCTTTATTAGCCAGCTTGAATGAAGGTTGTGCCGACGGTGCGGATGCGGGCATGGGCACTTTGAGGTCTGGTGTGGAGGGAGGGGGAGGATTGACGCTTGAAACCGAACTTGAACGGCCGTTGCGCTGGCTTTTCTCTTTCGCGAAAACCTTGGTTTTTTCGTTATCATCACAGGGAAGAAGCAAAAAAGAAAGAGAGGCGAAAGAGAAGAAAGGGTCAGATTCAACAAAGGAAGGCAGAAATTACAGCCACGAGCGGCTGTCGCTTACTTCGAAGCTTCGCAGTCGATCGGGAGTGAGCGAAACCTTCATGGTTGTACCGCTTCTCATCAGGTCTTCGAAGTCTGATCGGGGCTGAGGTTGGTTTGACGACGACGGGCGAACGGTAGTTGTTGCGTTTTTTTGTTGGGTCAGGGTCGCGGTTGGTTAGCAAAAACGGCCGGCATCGCTCGTGCGGGGGGACGATCAAGACACTCACATCATGGTGATACTCGTCCGCAGAATCAGACAACCCGGCAGCAGTTCTCCGCGTTGTATCACTCATAGAAGAGTCGGATCGTTGATGTTTGCTAGCGTAATAGCCTTCCTGGTCGGTTGAGTTTCCACCCCCGCCTCCTCTGCTGAACATCTTTAGGCGAGACTTTTCACCCGATTTGCGAGGAGGGGATGTTGCAGGTGGACCAGAAGTTCCGGAGGATTCTTCGGAAGTGCGTGCGACTTTGTTTGTTCCGACGGAAACTGCGTCAGATGGGCGGGGTTGAGGTGAAGAGGTGGACCCGCGTAGGGTGTTTGGTGACCCTCGACCGTTTTGCTGGTGGGTATTGATGGACCGGCTACGACGCGGCTTGGATGCTGCTTTCGCCTGAGCTTCAAGTTGGTCTTTCACTGAAAACAGAGAAGGCCAGTTTAAGTATCGTCGATTTCCCAAAAACGCGCAAAGGGGGTTAAGGATGGGCCGGCGGGATTCTTACCTTTCATGCGCTTGAACAAAGGGTAGATGGCTTCGTCTTCGCACAATGCGACGTAGATGTCCTGGACGTGCGCCGTTGTTTTGCTGCTATCTCTGGCTACGACTTTGGCTACGTTTGTGAGGATGTGCCTAAGTGCCGAATCGAGCAAGAAAGGCCATGTGGTGAGTGAGACGTAACGGGAGACAAGGGGCACAACACGTACTCGCAGATGTGTCTGAAATGGCCAAAACAAGGTCCAATTGGGTGATTTGAAAGTGGGGGAGCAGCAGGTGCGTCAGTGCCGGAATGCGGGCGAAAAGGGCCGAGACTCGGACGCACTCTAACATGGCAGTGATGTACAACGCTGCTGGGGCTACGGCAGACGCTCGTGGTGGACCTGGACTGGCGAGCATCATTTGATTTTGCAGCCTGTCTTCCTCCTCGATGTCCTCTTCTGCGTCGCCCAAAGTGGAATAAACCTCGCATTTGGCGCGCATGAGCTATAGAAGAAAGAAGGCACAAAAGGGGAATTTTGGCGCAGGGGCGGGGAGCGAGTTTCCCAAAGCAGAGAGAGACGGGTTGTGAGCAAGATGATCATCACAAAGGTAGCCAAAAGGCGAAACAATGGGAGAGAGGGGGGCAAGGGAAGGGAAGGGACGTCACTCACCTCGAAGGCGGCTTGCAGTGGAAATTCAGAGAGTTTGGAGTTGTGCTCGATGGTGCACCCTCGGTCGACTGGGTCGGTACGGTCCCAGTAGGCTTTCAGCTCGACTTCCGCCTCCAGCAGTGCGTCCTTGCCGAGACCAGTGGGTAGGATTTTCATGAGACCGTCCCTGTTGAGGCGTTCGGTGGCTAATGAGCGAGCCGCGTTGAGGATGAGCCATAGTATCTCGTCGAGGATGATGTTGACGGAAAGCAGAGCTTCTGGCTTGATCTTTGTAGGCCTGATCTCCGAGATGATGAGGTCCGCAGAAGCGGCGCTGAGGTAGTTTGGTGCTGCAACGAAAACCAACATTAATGATTGGTATGGCGTCAGTCCGTAATGAAATCGGGGGTTGATGGTTGTGGACTTACTTCGGTCAGACATGACAGTCTGGCTAATATGATGGGTATCGGGTATATTAGAGCGTCGAGCAAGGCGCGTCGACGGGAATACGGTGGGCACGGATGGGTGGGTGGGGAGGGAAGGATGGACGAAGGAAGGAGAGAGAGAGAGAAAGAAAGATTGAGCCAACGGAGGTTCACGCCCAGTCCAGCCTGAGACGCCGCCATCAATTTCACCTCAGGCCAACCCGCCACAACTGCCCTCTGTACCCTGACCGCGCAATTTACACCTTATCGTGTTCGCTCCAGTAAACGCTCTTCTACTCTGCGATGGTCGTCGACCCTTCGAGCGCTGTCAACGTATCTGACAGTCCTGACCTTACAACGTAAAAGCTTCGAATCCCAACGTCGGCCGCCAGTACGATCGATGTCAAAGTTTCTTCTGCAAGTTCTCTTCTTTGATGCACTCCCAGGCAAACGCATGGCATCCCTCCCCTCCGAGCTCGTCATTCGGCACCCACAATTCATTCAACAACCCGTCGGAGGAAGGGGGACGAGGGGGGTACAGTGTCCCAGGTCACTTCTCATCTCGCACGGATGTATGGGACCCTGAGGAATTTTCAAAGTCTATCCCATCCTCCCCAAGCAATGTAGACCCTTTGAAAAGTGCACGAAATATATTTATTTGTCTATAGCTACTAGTGGTGTGCGTGATTTTTGGATCTGGTGCTTTTTGAAAATCACTCTCTCAGAAAATTGAAACAAGGGTCTAGGGGTCTCAAGGGTCTTTGTTATGCTTAGTCAGGATTTCTACTCAGTCGACAGACAGCCAGCACAAATCTCTAGGTCAATGAAGATGCTTCGATAGATACTATCTAGTAATCATATCTAATTCCATCATAATCCTTGCCCCTATCCGCCTGTGAGAGGTGTACTTTTTTACTGCAAAGTCGGCCATCTTACCGGTCAGTCCGTTGCGGTAAGCGTCCGCATAGCGCCATGATCGACGGAAAAACCGGCGAATGGTCACAAGCGGACATGCATCAAGACACTCGGGAACTAGGGTCTTTGCCTGAGGGAATGTCCCGTCGCATTGGTCGCGAAATTCTGTTGTTGTGGTATGTCAGAGACAGCAAGCGGAGAAATACGAACCAATATCAGAAGAGCTTACTATGTTTAGCAAATCCCCAATACATCTCAATCGGGTTAAGCTCGCAATGAAATTTAGGTAGATCTTCGTCCGCGTCCTCGTCCTCCGATTCGGACAGCTCGAGTGGCGTTGTCACTGCCGGGCTCGAGTCTCCATCGTCAGCAGCGCAATCGCAGTCGTCGCTATCGCTGTTTGGAATGTAATCCGTATCACCATGATTATCGCGATTGAAGTCGGCAGTCCATCCCTTGAGCCTCCGCTTAGAATATTCCCGTTTTAGGGCTGCCTTTCTCTTTTTGGACAGTGGCATCTAGTTGAAAATAGAGTGTAATTGAAAAGCTATGCTACTTTTTACTTCAACCGTGCTCAAGATCCGAAAAAAAATGGCTAGATTAATTCTTTCGTCACCCCCAGCCACAGCCCGCACCACCATCACCATCACTAACATGCAACGCCAAACAATTTGAAACAGGGGTCGCTGGACCCTGAATAGGATTTTTGCGGCAATCGACTCCATTTTAAAATTCGCATCGGATGGTGGTGAAGATATGGTCCCCCGAGGCTGGGGTCCGTCGGACGGTGGCCAGGGTCCATGAGATGAGAAGTGACCTGGGACACTGTACGAGGGGGGAACAAGGGTCCAGGCACCACCGCGAGCAAGATCAGCAACACCTCGGCTTCCTATCCCACCGCAGAGGATATCTAGAAAGCTTCCACGACGACTGCACCATTCAGCTTGGAGCTTCGACTCTCACCCATTCAACCACACGTTCTGAGCGCACCGGCGGTGGTGGTTGTCCACTCACAGTGCAAGGCTTGCTTTACGGCCACTATCCGGGCAGGGACAGCGGGGTGAATCTCATAACCGGAACCTGAAGATCCTGTCCGAAGTTGGCAATGGCGGTGGCAATATCCGGCCGTCCAATGGTGCCTCGAGGACGCGCTGTCTTTTCATTCGTTTCTCCGACTTCCGTCACCCGTGGACGAATCGCCGGAAATAGCTAGCTAGCTGGCAAGGAGAAGCGGACCAATGGCAATTTTTTTCGCCAGATGATCCGACTGGTGAATGGTGCTACGTAGCCGGCAGGACCACGAGGAGTCTCGCTTTTCCGAATTCGGAGCGGTGGAACAGTCTGCAGACCATGGACGCACAAGCTCGCCGAGATGTATCAGCCACCAACAATTGAAATCCCATGTCTCATTAGGATGAATGGAGAACTGGAGAATTACGAATTTTGCCGGGCTGAAACTCCCTCTCCCGGAACTTTTAGCCTCGAGCGGGAGAAAAGAAAGTCCAGGCTTGCCGACGGCACAGGGTGCGCACATGGATAATAGAATCATACATTAATGCTCTAGAATAGGAAAGTCTCCTTGCTCGAAGCCCAAGGTGCCTAACACCGCCATCGCCCACGACTCGAAACCGCCACGGCTCAACGCTCAAGGACTCTCTGTAGAGACCGGCTCGGGCGTCGAAGGCTTTTGCTCGGCCGCAGGAACCGCAGCCTTCTTAACCTCTCCCCTCCCCGTGATAGCGTTCACCAACGTCCTCGCAAAGAGATGCAACGACGTCCTAAAGACGTGTGGCGCCTTATCACCCTCCGCAAGTCCATTGCCGAACTTTCCAATCCTCATCCACTTGGGTGAAGCATCCGGATCCTTGTCTTCGCTCTTCGGCAAGACCACTTCGACAGTATACTTTGGCGATGAAGGTACCAAACCCAGAACCTTCAACAACGGTTCATATGAACGGTAGGTCGTTCCGTAGGGTAGTTGATTGTGATAGAGAAGAGTCGACAGTACGCGGACGCTTTCCAGAGCGCGGAACAGCTCCGTATGTTGGATGGGCCGGATTCCAAGAGGGCGGCTGGTTGCGTCTGACGTGTTGGTAGCTTCGGCGGTGTCTGTTGGCGTCTTGTTCCTGCGTGACGTTGTATGAGCCTGAATCTGCGCTTCTAGGTGCTTGCATATCGCGTTAAGCATGCCCGCCTGCGGGAACGGCATAACCCCTCTCTCCACCGTCTCCTTCCTAACCTCCGCCGGCATATCCCGCCTAAGACCCAAGTGATCTCCTCCAGCTGAAATCATCTCCACGGCCCTCCTCGTCTCGTCCGACGCATCGGTAGCAAACCTACTGACGGCTTTCCCACCCGAAGCCGATTGCACGTTCCAATCCAAGACGAGCTCTACGTAGAGTTTCGTCGCTTCCTCGATATGACCCCGCGCAAGGAAAGCTTTGATCAACGCCGCGTAGTGTTCTTGCGGCCTCGGACGACCGGAATCGCGGACGATTTGAAGAAGGGTCATAGCTTGAGTCAAAGCTTTGGCCGGGGCGGGGCGTTCGACACCCGTAGAGTCTAGCCAACCGTACTGCGGCATGGGGACGGGGACGCGGAGCCACTTGCTCAGCCCCACATTCGCGTAAGCCACCGGAGCGCTGAGCCGTAGAGCGCAAAGAACTTTATCAAGGAACTCTTGCGTAACTCCGAGCGGTTTGAGCGGCTGGTTGGGTTGCAGCGACGCGTGTTTGGCTTGTAAAACTTTGATGAGGTATTTGGTAGCGTCGTCTAGACCCCATACTCGTAGACGTTTGTTAAAGCCCTCTTCGAATCGGGTTTGTGGCTGTGGATATGGGATTCGGAGCGGTTGGGGAGGCGAGAGGAGCCGGTTGGGTCGAGACCGCTTGACCACCGGTGAGGGGTAGAGGAGAATAGTAGGTTGCTTAGAGGTTTCAGAATGAGTTTTGGTGGTCGATCGGTTGGGTTTAACTGAGTCAGATCGAGCGAAAAGTGTTGAGAGATCTCAGTTCCATCGTGCGCGTTAATTTTCGAAACGGAACCCAACCTACCGTTCTTTATTAACGTCGAAGGCCCTGGTTCGGGGAGAGTTTCGGCGCTAGTTGGATTTTGGATTTGAGCAGAATAGGCTCTTGATAAGGTTTGGCCGATGACTCTTGTCGACCGATGAGGCCTTGCTGGTTGTGGGCCGCCAACGTGCCGCGCAACCGCCGACCGCAATGATCCCGTACTCGCCATGAAAGCTAAATTCAATAGCCAAATTCAGATTAGGGAACTGGATGAACACCGCCGCTGAAACTACGACTCACCTTTGGGGACACGGTTGCAGGAAAAGAGTAGTAAGAAAGACGGTGAGTGCCTTCTGGGAAAACGCCACAGGCTGAGGTAAGCAGCTACAGAACACGTTTACCGTTGTTTATCAATCCCCCATCCCTGGTCCCCAACACGATGCTGATTTCTTCTATGCTCATACCCAAATAAATACAGGATAATTGCGTCATGTATTGAGTTTCATGTGCGCCTATTTGTCTAATGGGCGCCTGACCGTGCCCCGCCGCAATGACTGGCTTTTTATCACCTTTAACTTGATAACGAATCCAAGCGATGTTCATGCCTGTTCTCTATTTACAGAATATAATCTAGAACTTGATTTATAGGACGGGAGATTCGCCAGCATCTTCCCCAGTAATAAGTACAAAAGTTATCAATGAGCATATACAACAAGTCAAAGCACCGACGGATGCGTTGAGTAGCCCCAAGGGTTCCAGACCTCTCGACATTCACGAGCTCACTCCTCCATCATACCGGGTACTACCTCACGCCTTAGGCGAAGCTTTTTATCCCCCATCCTTTCAAAAATCTGGAGCTTCGTAATGCTTTTTGTGGATCCATTTTGGAGGCGTGACATTGCAAGAGCAACGCAAGCCTGAAGACAGGCGACGTCGTTTTCCTTGGAAAGCAACCGAACGTCCTCCAACTGGGAAAACAGCCACAGCGGCCCTCCTGCAGTCTTCACTTCTCGCCCCAAAGGGTGGATCAGATCTTCGACCCCATCCTTATCTTGGATGATGAGCCAGCGAGTGTCGGGAAAGCTTGAATCACATATTTCAAAGATCATCTCCGGTCTGCAGTTCTGGCTAGGAAATTCTGTCCTGCCTATGTTGAGCCATGGACGATACTGCCGCAAGGCAGGACCTAATTACCCTTGCAGGACGGCGCGAAGAATCTCATGGACCTCGTCACTGGTTGGTAGATGGCCATTTCCTCCGGCGAAGCCGACCCGCAACGTGATGTCTCGGAACGCGAATACAATGGCAAGGCGCCCCAATATCACCCGAAACGTCTCCCCCTCGACGATGTTGGCGATGCTGATTATGGGGCGTGCGACCTGGTCTAAAACCTCTGATCCTCGGATATCATGGTCCTCAATATTGACCAAGGCCGTCACCGAGCTGGGTAGCTCTATCAAGGCCAAGATTTGAGCCATCGAGGCCCCGCGAATACCACCCAGGGTTAAGTCCTTCAGCTTTAGCAAGCTGATACCGCTCTTTAGACAGAACTGTCCGTGGTGAGGCCAGATAATAGAGTTGACAAGACTCAAAACCTCCAGACTTCCGGCACATCCCGCAAGGACAGCGACAACTTGGTCGACGCTGGGACCCTGAGTAAACAAGCCAAACAAGTCAAGTCTACGAAGGTATGGGAATGTGAATTGGAATCCGGAGAGGGAGCAGCACTGGATTGTGAGGTCACGGAGCCGGTAGGTTGTTTGGTCGAGTCGCAAGCGCGGTGGTCCAGCCCGATCCGGCGCCCACAGAACGGACAGGGAGCGAAGATTAGGCATTCGACCAGACATTAGGTCCTTGATGATCTTAGCGTTTTTCTTTTCTACTTCCAAAGACCTCCATCTAGGACTGTGCGGAAGGACCAACGCAGCGTAGTCGTACTGCATAGGCGTAACGATGCAGGCGATGTTCAGCAATGTGCCTGCTGACTTGCGTCGAGCCATTTTAACTTCCTCCTCCGAATCTGAACATGAGGTGGTGGCCCACAGGGTGGCAGCTTGGTCGATCACGCTGGACCAGCGGACCGAGACGAGTCTGAGGGCACGAAGCGCTTTCCAGTAAGCGGTCTTAGGTGGGCGAAATTCCAGAGCAATGTGAAAGATGATTATGAGAATTTCGGGGGTAAGTTGTTAATCGGGCATTCTTTATTGAGACTGGCGGGAGGACTGAGCTCGGGACTTGTTCGAGATTTCGCGTCTTGGTTACCCCTCTGCATCAGGAGGTCTTCCATCCTGTAGCATGGTAAGCAAAATCACGCTTATTATAGGTAAGGAAGCAATGGAGCGCAAAATTCCTCACCAAGGATATCCCCCGTCCCTGCGGGTAGTCGAAAAGCTTGTCGGACTGGGTGCAAGAAAGATGAAGGAAGACAAGGCCACAAGAAACCTGTAACTGAAGTGAGGCTCGGAGCTTTCGAGAGCGAGGGCAAGAGCAGGTGAAGGAACCGAAGTACATGGATGCCAGATATATAATAGGCGGACGAGAACAAAGAAATTCCGCCGTGAACCATGCCTGAGGAGATGTAAGAAACCAAGCCCAACCGATGAAAGAACTGAATGAGGGCGTGCAATAAAAGAAGAACAAGAGAGGCTGACAAGGCAAGAAGACTGACAGAGGAAGTTAGGAAACGCGGAAGGGCCATTGACCAGCCGGAGCCCACATTCACCTGCCATGAGCGCTGCACTCACGTACTGTATACCTGGCATCCACTGCTTGGTTTTTCTTAAGAGATTTTACTACAGTTGCATGAACTGAGAGAATGAACTGCTTGTAGCACGTTGGGTTCCTTTGACTCTCACTCCTCCACTGTAGCCCAACTAGTCGCGTTCAGTCGGCTTATTAAAAGGGGGAAAAGGAAAAAGGAAAAAGGAACAAGGGAAAAGGAAAAAACAAACATTTTATCTCTAGCCTGTAAAGATCAAATCTACGCGATTTTCATGTCTGTCGTGGTAAGCGGAATATAATACCGGGTTCGATCCCCAGGGCGCAGGTCTATCTCAGCTCGCGAGTATTATTGTTCCTGGCCACGGCAGTGGATCAGGTTTCCTTCCCCTTAATATCTGTCCGTCAATTTTCATCAGGTACACTTGCTCAAGTTTGCCTCTACTGAAAAGGAGGGTCCGCCGTGCAGCCTGGATACTATGGCGTTCGTGTCCGTAATCACCCTGGCCTGGGGAACGGCCCTCTCCCATCCCGCCCCCTGCCGCCTCACCCCGGACACAGTATTGCTGGATTTGGCCATTTCTAATCCCTTCCCTTCCCGCATAACCGCTTTATGATCCTCATATGATCCTCTTTACTCTCCTTTCGATTCGACTGTTGCGGCAGCGCTAGCTCTCCAGCTGGCTGAATTAAAACTCGCGCCGAAAGTTAGCGTTTTCGCAAGAGGACCCTAAGGCAGTGAGGCTGGACTACACACGGAGGAAGACTGAGGTGAAAATTAGTAAAATTGCCGTGATCAGGACTGCGCAGAGCGCATTGGTTTATTTTACGATATAGAAAGAACCTAGGGGTATAGGAAATGACATATAGGTCCATCCCCCAATCCAAGGATCCTAGATTCTTGTATAGATTTGATAGGGATTGCCTCCTTCACATTCGGAACTGCCTTGCGCAACGGGGCGAGCACCTCATCGCCAAGCTTTTCAGGAATCTGGAGCTTCAGAATTCTCCGGATAAGGTCATTATTGAGACGACGAGACTTGCAAGAGCATGGCAAAGCCTCGGACCAGTCGGCATCCTCGTCATACGTAACAGCCGCAAGTATTGCAACTGTGGGAACACCAGCCACATTGAACCCTGCGGCGTCCGGACGGGCGATGAGGAGAAATTCGATGCCTTTTCCATCTTCTATTACTAGTGCCCCGAGGTTCAGGGAACAGGGAAACTAAATGACAGATGGCAAAGGTTCGCTCCGGGCTGTAATAGTCCTCGCTGGGGGGCGATCGTTCTTGCAAATCCTGGGCCATGGTCTGGTAGAACCATGTGAAGAGCCTCATTGAATTCATTACTGGTTGGTAGTTGGAGCTTTGGTCTATTGAAAGCCGCGATTCTCGCCGTGATGCCTCTGTACGCGAATTGGACCGCACCGTGCTCCAACGATTCCGGGGGGCAGATGATATCTCGCCAAGACCAAGTTTGGCGATCCTAATTACGAGGGCCGCACAATGTTCCAAAACCTTTGATCATCGAATATGATCGTTTTTTATCTCTACCGCTACTTCTGTAGAGGAGAGTAACTCGATCGAGTCTAGGATCTGAGCCATCGAGTTGTCGTTGACGCTGCCATGAAAAGTCCCTCAGCTTCGACAACCTAACACGGTCCCTTCCGTCTAACTCTCCGTAGAGAGAGAACGGACCTTAGAGCGGGTAAGTTCCAACGAGTCGAGGCTTTGGGCAGATGCGGTCCGGACAGCGACGACTTGATCGGCGCTTGAACCCCGGGGGAACGCACGGCACAGCTTGAGGCAACGAAGGTAAGGGAATGGGGGCCCATACTATAGGGAGCAGCGTCGGTTTGTGAGGTAACGGACTTGGAAAATAGTTTCGGCGAGATGCAAGGGCTCGGGTATGCTTCCTTGCTGGGACGGTCCCATAGCCAGGGAGCGAAGATTGGGCGTTTAGCCCGATAGCAAGTAACTCCCCTAGCCTCGCTTGGTCTTGCGCCCAGGGAACTCCGTCTACGACTGCGCGGGAAGACCAAAGCGGCCCAGTCGCAGCGCTTCTCCGTACCACCGCAGACAATACTCTCAGGAGTGCACCTGCTGACTTGCAGAGAGCTATTGTCACCGCCTATGTTCCGGATCTAAACACGAGGTGGTGACCCAGAGGGTGGCGGCTTGGTCGATCACGCTGGACCTGCGGACCGAGACGAGTCGATGGGCACGAAGCGCTTTCCATTCAGTGGTATCGGGTGGGCGAGATTCCAAAGCAATGTTATGAAAGAGGATGACGAGAATTTCGCGAAGTACTTTGCTGCTTGATCCTTTCCCGCTGGGACACGCATGACGAATGGGCCCGCCCTCTCCTCGAGGTTCAACTTCTTAGTTCCGTTTCTTCCTAAGAAGGGATTGCTTCCTTTTGTAGTTTGGTTAATGTTTGTGAGGGACTCGGGCGATCACTACTTGCTCAGCACACTCGATTCATGCTCGATCCCCGTCCGGGCGCCACGGAGAATATAGCTCCATGTTACTTTATAAATGCCTCAAGGCACTGTATGATCCAATGCGAGGGTTGGGAGCTCTTTGAAACGTGGTGATCGCGAGGACGTAATCGGGTCGGGCGTGGGGCGGACTACACTGGTAGCCTTCCCCTCGTTCGCAAAAGGAAAGGATGTGGAGCGTGACTAAGCTGAAGGAAATGATTTCCAAGTCGCTCAACCTTCTGATTCCGCTTCATACCAGGAAACGTTGAGATCGGACCCGCACAGCATTAATTGAGACCTGTAATACGCCGACCTTCTCGATGCGGGTCTGCATAATTGCCGCATATGGCGGGTCATCTCTTCTGTTTTCTTGTTGGGTGTGGGCACGTTGTAGACGTCATTCAAACGCAACGATGAACCGATGTGGCCACCCTGAATTATCCGTCCTCGGTGAATCTCCGCCGCGGGAGAAGCCAAAACGTCATGCCAGGATACCGCCGCACATGCGGCTGGCCAGCTTACAGTGCTGTCTGACAGTCGAATTCAAAATCGCTGCCCGCCCAGCCGCACCTGCCTAACAAGCTAGGATAACAACATCATCACTTGAGGAAAGAGATATCTTTCTCTCCTTTGCATAAGTGGGGCCAGATGAGAAAATTATGCTTATTGAATGCCAGTCCGAATCGTATACGGATAAAACGGCACGACGAGACCCGCTGCGAGACGGTGTACTGTACTTGATACTACCTGAAATCTCAATGCATCGAGGATCTCAGACTTCGAGACCGCACGCACCTTTCGCCATGATTGCCAATGTCTCGAGCTCCAGAATTTGGTGCCGCTTTCTTCGCCAAATTTCCATCACCCCGGGGAGGGGGGGTCGGAAAAACACAAGTCCGGTACACGATCAGGGGAGGTAAGATGAGCCTCGGCGTACGTGCGGCGAGAGTCCCTGCCTCGCCCAGGAGTGCACGGCGCACCATGAGCTTTGGCAATAGCGAGGAGAGAATTCTGAGAGTTCATGAAGCAATCACGGAGCTGTTGTCGGTTTGTTAGACTGTAACCATGAAAGGCGCTCGCCACCCATCATCGGCCCAACATCGGAGACTGGAACTCGGGTAAGAGGTCTCAGTTAAACCACGGGACCCCGTTCTTTATTTTTATTAGTAATATGAGCTTGTGTTGCGGCTGTGTGTTCGTCATAAGGGGGCCAATGACAAGGTAAGAACACTTGCATGGCTTAATTTGAGAGCGGCTTTTTGGGAGCATCAATTCCAGGGTTCCTCAATCGTTTTTGGCAAGGACTTGGTTGAAGAACACCTCGATCATTATCTTGGTCCACAAAATCAAATGTTCTGTAATGTCCACGTCTGGTTCCGCTTTCGGATTCCGCGGTCCTTCGGAGCCCAGGGATGGGTTCAACCGGTCAAACTCTAGAACAGTTTACTTGCTGAAGCTTTCATGTTCTAACTTCCTGAGTGACGAGATATTCTGTTTAGCCACCAGGGCATGGCCACGCGATCCCTCATATGCTTTGATCCCCCACCTCCGAAGGTCATTGAGGAGCGCGGACCGTAAGAGTATAAGGGATATAGTTAAGCTTCTCCTTGAGTGCTTGGTGGAGGTTGGGTCTCACGAATGATCGGATTTGCCAGGCAAAGCCTAACAAGACTATTGGAATATTGGGGGAGGATCTCCCCCAGGAAAACAAGATTACGGGAAATTCGAAATGTCCGGTAGCTCTTAGAAACCTAAAGAATAAGCATTGTAAATATAACTCGATATTTCGATTATCTTGTAGGTAGAATTATCTTGAGGTGATGTATGCTGGGGGCCGCCCTCGGCTGTTCTGCGTTGCTGGCCATAATAGGAAGTCTCGTCGACGCGACAAAGCAGTTGGTCGAACTGGCTCCTCTTGAAGGGTCGGCCTGAAAACCAGGTTTCTACTTTTACGGTCCGGGTTTCGATCTAGGCGCCTTATTTGAACGACGCAGAATCATGAGGGACTAAGAGTCCCTAACGGCAGGAGGGTGCAAATCTTCGCATGAAATAGTGGGGAACAAGTAAATCCGCGAAAGGTCTCGACCAATTTTATCAGACTTGGCTGTCAGACGCGAGAGTTGGTATGCCGAATAAAGAGTGGTGAAGTGAGGGGAAAAGGGGGTAGGGTGGGGACATGTTTTGACTAGTCATGTTAAAGGAGGCTAAGAAGAAATTAAACTCTTTCTCCGGCTTGAAGGTCTGGACCCGGCCGAAGCCACCAGCTTTGTCTGTGGTGGTCCAGGCCCGGAAGCGGCTAAGGCCTGGTGGCGTCACCATACGAGGCGCAAGCAGTATCGAACAGGCCTTTATACTTGTTTCGAATAGACACATGGAGCCAATTACCAAATTTTCGAGCTGGGGTGCCACGTGAGACTTCTCCGCTATTCCCTCGTGGAATTTAGCCATGCTGCAATACGTTACTTTGCCTCAACTGAGACCACCTTGAAGTATCCGATGCTCCACTGATTGCCCTGTACAGATCCGAACACGTCATACTTAAGAGACCGCTATACCAAATGCTGGCTGAAAGGAAGCTCCACTTCGCACCGCGTTGTGGTCCTGATGAGCTTACCACGTCACTGCATGGTATCAACTGTAAGGATTTGTGACACCGGAACGCTCTCGCGCGCAATCACTCAAGTCCTCAGTACTGGGATTTGGTCCCCTTTCCTTCTGTCGGTTTCACATCGTGAGGGCGAAACACAGGGTCTACCGTTGTCAGGTTAGGACATGTCTATGAGGCTCGCAGGATATACAGCCAGGGCCAAAACAGCCTTGCTGCCCCCATGGTCATACATAGTGCTGACGACGGTATGGAAAGAAATGTGAAGAGTAAGCTGCAGCAAAGATCATACTCGGTAGAGCTCCAATCACTGATTGAAACGTGGCTCGAGCAAGGCGCCTCGATCGAAGGAAAAACGGTCGGGACTCGGATGACAACGCAGCCGCAGAATTCAACTCCTGGGGCCCTTTTCATCTCCGTTAGTAATAAACGTCCCCGAGTGCGTGAGGGAAGATTAGGACTTCAATGACCTTTGCCGTTGCATACAGGATCGGCGAAAGTTTCTATCTACTCGATTAAATAATCTTAATTCGCACTCTCAGCCAAATCATATGGGTGGTGATAGATCCAGAAGGAAGGCGATTGGCCTATCCCTTTCGATAAGCGGACCAAACGCGGGCGCGCGCCATAGTGGTCGGAAAAAAGTTCTTATTACAAACATGATTGATATTTAATGTTAAGAATCTTCTCAGGACTTGCAAAGAACTGGTCGGTCTGCCGGGCGCCGGGCGTGTCGCATTTTCTTTGTAATGACGATTGCGCATCCAAGGTAGAAGATCGAAAGCCCACAATTGCTGCTCTGAAACGAGAAATTCAGCAGATTGTCTAGTTCGTGGGGCCTGAAGCCGGTACTGAGATTAACCAGAGTCACCTACAGTTGGCACCGGCTGCACGAGGATTGTTATGTGGAAGTTACATCATTGGTTTACACAGCAGACGTTGACAGATTAAGGCTGGAACGTACGAGGTAATACAAAATCGCTGGGAGTTCACTCGAAAAGCGTTATTTGGGGCTTACTTGTATTTTCCAAATTGCTGCGTTCGATAACCAGGCGAGACAATCGACATATATTTCAGGCGGGCAAACTCTTTAAGGACTTAACAAAAAAGGGGAAACGGAATCCTCGTGGCACAGAGAGATAGAGCTTACATAATGGATCAAGCTACACTTTAGACTATACTGGGACCTTCGGCTTGGGGGTGGGTCTAGAGAGAGCAATGCTTTCATCGGGTCTTGGCAGGGAGGGCCGCTCCAGAATCGCAAAGAGATAGCGCTTGTCACTGCATCTAGGTCCAATTGGGCGTGGCGAATTGCTGCAATGCGTTTATGGTGGTGTCCACTGATTTCCAATCTCAGATATCCTGTTTCGGTAAATAAGGTTGAGCCCCAGCAATCCTATAACGCACGAATACTAGCGAAGCAGTGAGAATGCAGAAATATGGGCGCAGATGGATAGATAAGGTTCCGCACTACCTGCATGCGAAATCTGTAGATCTTGGGCTGAGCCAATAAAGCAGCCAATAGGACTTAAGGTCTGCAACTGGACCGATTTCTTAACCTTTCGAGAAAAAGAGTCTTCATGATACATTTTCGAAATCCACGAACGAAGAACGTTAACGGCGTTGGAATCGCCAATGGGAAATCAGGGCTCCCTCGATCCAGAAATGGTCCGCTATGGTGGATCGCACCTTTTTGTTTGTGCGCTTAAAACCCGAAACTCGTGAGACCCCAGTGGAGCGAATAACGGGTGGCGAAAGGAAATACTGTTTAAAGTGCATCATTAACCCCGCTTTCAGCGGATGCTTTGAGGTGGAATGGGCAAATGGAGATAGTACAAGACAACGGAGCCATTTCTGAGGGCGGTTCAATCCAAGTCGAAATCCGACGAATATCGAGTGAATCTGGAACCATAAGCTGTGTTGCCACCGCTCTGACCTGAGTGCACCTTCAACGAGGATCCACCAGGTGGGACGGTGACAGTGGCCGAGTGGGAAGATGTGGCTTGCGTTGTGGACACCGCGTGCGGGGGCGATGGGAATTGGGTGTTCGGGCACGCCTAGTAGAGTCAGCAACCTGGTTCGATCCGGCGCTTTCACCAACCACGTTGACCCATGCAACCAAGTTTCAGAGGGGTTTAGGGGTAAGTGCCTTTTTCTTACTCAACGGCACAAAGACCACAGTTCGTTTAGGTCCTGCCTCAACGGAGGTAAAGTGCACAGACAGTGATTCAATCTGTAATGGATGATTTGAGGGAGGTGATTGGCAATAAGTTTCCCTTGAAGAGGCAATTTGCCGGTGATAGTTAGGACGCGCAGGGAGCTAAATGCAAGTCCAGATCCAAGGCCCTCTTGCTTAGAGGGCCTGAGAGGTGGGTCTGGGGACAGGGTGCTGAACTTCGAGACGCAGTCTGGCGAGGCCCTGACGGATACAGCGATGTTTGGTCGAGACTAGCAACACCTATGGCCGTTTGCCACGTGACACTCCCATCCTCCTGGAAGGATTTCCATTCGAATTTTCGAAAAGAGACCATCCCCCAGAAAACTGAAGTATTGGCTTCGAGCATCGACTGATCACGGATAACAAGTCATTCCAACAGAAACGTAATTTTTCCCACCTCGAGGAGCCATAGCCAAAAACCCACGGACGTGGACGTACAATTCAACATGCTCCGAAACTCTTCTGCTCTCCGCCGCTTGTCCTATCCTATTCTACAGCTTCGTCAAGCTCTTATTCGCCTTCAAGCATTCTCTCAGCATTCTATGACCGGCTCGTCCTCGAAAGTCAATGCACTGAAAGTGCCATTGAAATATCCCAAGAGCAGGAGGACCGACCACTTCGACACGTATGAGAACAAAAATGGCGAGGTTAAGGTCTTGGACCCCTATAACTGGCTTGAATCCGAGACGCAAGAACGGAGCTCCTGGCTGGACGGTACGTTATTCAGCCGAGAACGCCCGGCCCTGTCTGATTTTTCCTCCCGCCACAGAGCAAGCCGACCTCACTCAGAGATTCATCGAGAAATTTGGCCACCGCGAGAATATAAAAACCGAACTCACCAAAAATTGGGACTTTTGCCGAGTAAGGACAGCCGCCCTTCAGTTGCCGCCCGCTGGCGGCTGTTAATCGGTTCAACCCTGTCTAACCTGGATCTTTGTCATCAACAGTTTAGTTATCCCCGACTCGCAAAGGATGGGAAATGGTATTGGAACTACAATCCCGGCCTTCAAGCTCAATATACTCTCTATCGCTCGAAGACCTCAGATCTACCCAAGTTTGAAGTAGATGGTGAAGCAGGACCGGAAGCTCAGGGCGAGGTCTTTTTCGATGTAAGTGCCTAACAGCCTGTCCGTTTATTTTGAGTCCCTGACCCACCTTCTTCTAACCTTTAGCCCAACTTGCTAGTCGAAGACGGGACTGCGTATCTTGCGACTTCTGCGTTTTCAAAAGACGGAAGGTATTTCGCTTATGGGATCTCGCTTTCTGGATCCGATTTCTTTACGATATATGTTCGGGGATCATCGAAGCCCTTCAACAAACGCCCCGAGGGAGGGTTCTTGAACGACCCGGACCGTCTCCCTGACATCATCCGCTTCGTCAAGTTCTCCACGATCGTCTGGACACACGACTCGAAAGGGTTTTTTTACCAGGTGCGGTGGAATTTGAATTTAGACCGCGCACCCTCTCCATCAGATTTTGATTACGACGCGCGAACTTTGACAGCGCTTCCCAGAGAGAGCAGAACACGGTTCAGCTGCAGAAGATAAAGCTGGCACCGAGACCACATCAGACGAGAACGCAGCCATCTATTATCATGTGCTTGGTACAGAGCAATGTGAGGATGTCGCAAACCAGATGCAACGAGCCGCTGGCTAATGGTGGATTTCTTAGCGCAAGACATACTTGTCTATAAAGATGACCAGAATCCAAGCTGGCTCTTTGGGATTGGGACATCTGAACCAGACGGACGATTCGTAGAACTATATATCAGCAAAGATACCTCCAACGTGCGTCTTAATCCAGTTTTTACTCGACCCTCACTAGAATCGGAGTCCGACGTTTACTCGTAACTTGCAGAAGAACAAACTTTACATGGCCGACTTGGGAACGGAAGGAGATATAACCTCAAAAGTCGGTAATCTGCAGTGGCACAAGATCGTTGATAACTGGGATGCCGAGTATAGCGTGTAAGCCCTGCTCTCCGAGCGTCAGTGTTTGGGTTGCGTTAACATCCGGTATGCAGTGTTTCGAATCACGAAAGGAAAAATTTCGTTGTGACAGATAAAGATGCCCCAAGGAAGAAAGTCGTCACATTCGAAATGCCCGAAGGGGGTCCAAGAGACGACCCAGAACCAATCAGTTTCGAGGAGTTTATCCCAGAAGACAAAGACGGTGGAATTCTAAGTAGCATGTCCCCAGTTAACGGGAGATCTTTCGTCGCACAATACTCTCGAAACGTACGTATCTCTTCAGCAGGTCTAGGGACTGTATCTAAGGGGTTTCCTAGGTTTGTGATGAGCTATATGTCGTCTCCTCAACCGGCCAATTCAATCGTTTGGATCCCGAATTCGTTGGTACACTCGCTGCAGCCCCGAAACAAGAGGACGATTTCTTCTTCGCGACATTCTCAGGGTTCAACAACCCAGGCGTTATCAAGCGATTCCAGTTCAAAAACAAGGACATCGACAGCTTCGAAGGACACACCTGGACGACCTGGAGGCAGACTCGAGTGAAAGGTCTTTTGGCTGATGAATTCAACACCGAACAAGTCTGGTACAAATCGAGCGACGGCGTCGATGTTCCTATGTTCATCGTTCGGCACAAGGATACTCCCCGCGACGGAACTGCCCCTGCGATCCAGTATGGCTACGGTGGCTTCAGTTATACAATGCGTCCCTTCTTCTCTGTATCGTTCCTGACGTTCGTCAAGGCGTTCAAGGGGGTATTGGCCGTGCCTGGTATTCGGGGCGGCGCAGAAAAGGGCGAGCAGTGGCATTTGGACGGAATTCGAGAAAATAGAGTCCAGGTCTACGACGATTTCATCTATGCGACGTAGGGCATTTTTGTTTGCTTTTAGTGTTTAAACACACCATCGATTGAACTTGGCTTGTTTTAAACTCTTTCAGGAAATATTTGGTCGATGAAAAGTACGCGGCTCGGGGAAAGGTTGCCATCAATGGTGGCTCCAACGGAGGTACTCTTGTTGCCGCCTGCATCAATCGTGCGGAAGCAGGTACATTTGGCGCGGCCATAGCTGACGTTGGCGTCATGGATCTCCTCAAGGTAGATTCCTCGTTGAATCGCTCATCTCGCTTTCTAATATTTGCGGTGCACGCAGTTCCCTCAATTCACGATTGGAGCTGCTTGGGTTTCGGATTACGGAGACCCACGCGATCCAAACGACTTTGACTTTATTAAAGCTTATTCGCCACTTCACAATGTGCCGAGTTTCAAGGAGAAAACACTACCTCCGACCATTCTTTTGACGGCTGACCGTAAGCTCCTTCGAGATTCATGAATCCCACACACTGATCTAATCGGCAACAGATGACGATCGGGTCGTCCCATTGCATTCCTTCAAGCACATTGCTACGTTACAACACGAACAGCAGGATAACCTACACCCGATCCTTCTACGAGTCGAGAGAAAGAGCGGCCACGGAGCTGGTAAGAGTACTGAGAAGGCCATTCAGGAAGCTACGGACAAATGGAGCTTTGTCGCGTTGGCGCTGGACCTTCCCTGGAAGGGGGAATAACTTGGAGGAGTCTCTCACTTCTCGGAAACGCTCATTCGCGCGGGCGGGTATCATTCGCTTTTTGTATAATTACCCCCCCCAGACCTCCGGAAGGCTGCCGCCCGCATGGTCGCGTCCCAGAAGTCGCGGGGCTCCGAAGTGGAGACGGTGTGGAAACCCTTGCGAGAGGGTCCTCCCGATACCAATAGACCGGAGTACTCCGTGCCGAATCCAATAGATATTTTTGTCTCTTCGAGAGCGTGAGGTGTGCGAGAGGAACTCCTTCAACCACCTTTTTACACTTCCTCTGCTTCAAGTCCGATGATTGCGTCAAGGAAATATCGACCCCTCCATACCTGAGCGTGACCTGACGGATCAGGATATCTTTTTGTTAGACCAGTTCCAGCATTACAACGTACCCAGCAGAGAAGAGCTCAGACGGGCATTCAACCAGAATTAGCTACTACCACGTGCGCATGCAGGCCCAGCGATCAAACCCCTCGATGTGCCCATGTGGTAAATACGACTTAACTCCGGGTGTCAATTATAACTGCCGCATGGGTAATTGATTGATCTCCATATTGCTATAATTGTCCGATCCACCTCTCAAAGGGGTAAATTTTTCCAAGGGTCTTCGAGGAATGGGATAATAATAGGATATCGATACGATCGAGTGAACCGGCTGCACGAAGCATCAACAAGCTGATGATATTTTACGGACTCTATTCAAGGCACAATAAGCCACGAGGGACCAATATTACCCCCTACCGATAATTAAAGCCCAGCCCTGGTTCTATCCGAGTGGCTCCGAAGGGTTCCGACTACTTACAGACTTTACAGGGGTGGATGTCTGAAACGGAGTGAAGGCCGTGTTGAGAGGTGCATCTGGTCGACTTCGATCGTCTCGACCCGCTCGCATGGAACCGATCACTTCGCCGTCCTCTCCGTCCTCTCCGTCCTCTCTGCTTTCTCGTGCTACCGGCGAATCACCTGAGAGTTTGCCCTGCTTGATTGGGATTGACAAGTTCGATCTCTCAAAGAGCCTCG
>KN822981.1:194321-225061 GCA_000827465.1 Tulasnella calospora MUT 4182 | reverse complement strand
ATAACCATGGACCAGCGCTTGTAAGATCCCATCAGAAAGTCGAAATCCCAACATCCCCGCAAGGGAAAACCAGCACCGGGCGCGCGCCGTGATGCTCGTTCCGCCATGTTCAATCGCTCTCGTAGTCCTCAGTCCAACCCTTACTTCGATCTATAGCCTTCTTCCAGCCTCGCCACTTCTCCTCACGGTCTTCTTCGGTAATAGAAGGTTTAAATATACGGTTTCCTTTTGTGTTAACGTGTTCGAGAGTCTTGGGGTCGTTCAGGTCCCAGCCGAAAAGCTTGATTGCAGACCCGGCCAGTAGAGCGGCACCGAGGGCCGTCGATCTGTAGGAGGAACAGCATGTTCATTCAAGTCCTTTTGTATAGATGAGAGATACTCACTCTCTCATTTCCGGGCGGACGACATCGAAACCTCCCAAGTCAGCCTGGAGCTGCATTGTCATATCACTATTCGTCATTCCACCGTCGACTTTGAGATGCTTCAATTCGATGTTGGAATCGTGTTTCATAGCTTCAACGACCGCTCGGGTATGGAAACATGCAGCCTCCATAGTGGCCCTGGCGATGTGTCCAGGGGTAGTGTAAGAAGTTAGGCCTTTGAAAGTTTGGCCATCAGTCACTCGGTCCCTCGGCTAACCACGACGGGGCGAATGCCCTACCTATAAGCATCCCGCAAGCACTGGGGTCCCAATACGGCGCCAAGAGTCCACCGAATGCTGTGACGAAGTAGAGCCCCGCGGAATCTTCGACGCTTTCCGCGAGGGTGTTAAAGTGCTTCACATCGTCGATCATTTGAGCGCCTTCGCGAAGCCATTTGATTGCGCTCCCGGCAACAGCAACTGTCACACGTGATGTTAAGTGGATGTTCCTGTACATGATTTGCGAGAAAACTCACTACTGCCCTCTAAAGCATATGCTGGTTTTGCAGTTGGACCGGCCTGGTATGCCACCTGGAATGAAAGGGCGATGAGACTGGGGGCACATCAAACCAATTCACTGATGACGGACCGTTCCAATGAGACCATTCTTACTGACTACCACCTCGTTCCCTGTATGGAATAGAACGAAGGCACCAGTACCGTAGGTATTCTTGCCTTCTCCCTTGGTGAGGCACTTGTTCCCGATGAGAGCGGCTTGTTGATCCCCAGCGATACCGGCAATCCTGACACCTGGAACACAGCGACACGAAATTAGCTCAGTTAGTGGGCTGGAGACTCAGCGGTGGGTTTCTCTACCTTTGAAAATGCCCTCAGAGATCTCCCCGTAAACCTCGCTCGAGCTTTTAAGCTCTGGTAAAATGCTGCGCTTGAAGCCAAAGAAGTTGAGCAAGGTATCACTCCACTCTAGTTTGTGTAAGTCGAGTAAGAGGGATCGAGACGCATTTGTGGGGTCGGTTATGTGGAGTCCCGGCTTGCTGGCAGTCTTGGTCAAGTTCTATAAGGCAAAATTGTCAAAAGACGCCCTTGAGAATAAGTTGAGGACATACGTAGATTAGCCACGAGTCGACGGTCCCGAATGCGAGGTCGTCGTCCTGGATAGCTTTCTTCACCTCGGGATGGTGTTCTTGCATCCAATGCAGTTTGATGGCCGAGAAATATGTCGATATCTGAAGACCAGTCCTAAGGGCGATCGGTATCTCAGCGGTCCAAGTCCCTCTGTACTGGCCGCGCCCTTTGGGACCTACAGCTCCATCAAGTACCGACGACCCTCTTTCCCCTTCTTAACAGTTCCGTCTGCTAGTACTAGCCCGTTTTCGTCCATTAATCGACTGTAATGCTTGACCGTGCCCTTGGTTCGAGCGTCGTCCCAGACAATGGCATTGCAAAGGGCTTTGCCTGTCGATTTGGACCACGCGACAGTCGTTTCTCGCTGATTAGTGATACCTAGGTGACGACGGATCGTGAGGTTTGCGTGGGCCGTAAATCGCTGCTGTCCTTGAGAGGGACCTACCAATTGACTTGATACTCGACTTGGACCAACCGGCCTTCTCTAGAGCTTTGGCAGCCCCATCCAGACACTCTATCACGACGTCTATGAGCTCTTGTGGGTGATGTTCATGCCATCCTGGGTGTGGGTAGTATTGTGGGAACTCGGCCTGGTACTCTGCAACGATGTTGGCGACACTGTCGAAGATGATGAACCGTGTCGAGCTAGAAGGGTTTCAAAAATTCAGAATGAACCGTCTCGAAGCCCAGGCGGGAAACTGAGGATTGAGGCTCACGTTGTACCGCAATCCAATGCACCGACGAATTCTCCCTCCTTTAGCGATGATGACATGGTTTGCGGGGAGCAACGACGAGTCGGGAGTCTAAATTCGAATGGTGGGGCTGACCAGCTTTTGAGAGCCTTTCCTCGACGGAGGAGTCTGAGGGCTAGTGAAAGTTGCTTGGGAGTGTCACGAAATAGCTCCAAGTGCGAACCGCGAGTTGCATAAGTACGTTTTTACGGTCCGTCCATGCTGTAGAGTTGGCTGGGGGAGGAAGAGCGCATGAGAGAGGATCCGGCAGCGGCGGCCCGCTTGCTCCGGAGACCTCGCATTTCAGCAGCGACGGTCTCCCGACCTCACGCGACTGACGCCACGCCTGTCTCGACACCCAGCGCGACCAATATGATTGTGGGACCCAGCGTTAGACTCTACGAGCGTCGCAGCTCCCAACCTGAAGTGCAACGAATGTTCTGCCATGCAAGGTCGAGATCACGTTTTTCTGGTCTTCAGAAAGGGTAAAGCCACGTGCACTGCAAAGAATCGCGAAAGCCTCCGAGAACGGTGAGATGTCTCAGTTCACATATTTTGGTTGTGGGGTTTTCGTCCGACCTTCAATCCAAGGCCGGGGTGGGCATTCCATCGCGTCCTGTGTATTTGCTTCTGTTTGTCTCTCCACAGAAATTCGCCTCACCTCTGTTCCTCGCTCCCGACCATGGTATGCCAACCTTTAATTAAGTACTTTTGGGACTTGCTCTAATTCTGTTCGAATTATGTAGCGACCAATATTACTTCAAGGCCACGAGCGTTCGCTCACCCAGATCAAATACAACCGCGAAGGCGACCTCCTCTTCACCTGCTCAAAGGACCATGTAATCAACGTCTGGTACTCTCACAATGGCGAGAGATTAGGGACGTACGAGGGTCACAATGGCTCAGTGTGGTCCGTCGACGTTGACTGTAAGCTTGCCCGGGTTTAATGAGATCAGTCCAGACTCTAACCTCTCGCCGTTCAGCGAAGTCAGAGTTTCTTGTTTCCGGTGCCGCCGACAACACTATGCGACTATGGCAAGTCAGCACCGGGAAGTGTCTATACACGTGGGAGTTCGACACTGCAGTACGACGGGTAGCTTTTAGCGAAGACGACAAGCAGGTAATACAGATTACCGAGCAGCGTATGGGCTTCCAAGGTGCCATCCGCATCTTCAACATCAACCAGCAGGACCAAACAAACCGTACGTTACAAGTTAACAATTATTGAAGGAATTGGACCCCTGAAGAGGCTCACCGCTCGTTCAGAATCCGCACAGCCATTATATGAGTTCAATCCTGTGGGTTCAAAGGTTACGGTAATTGCCTTTGCCAAGGACCCGACCACCATCGTTACCGGTCACGAGTCAGGAAAGCTCTCGTTATGGGACGTGCGCAAGGGCGAAGAAATCTTAACAAAAGAACGAGCCCACAACGACTTCATCACAGATATGCAATTCAGTCCAGATAGAAGCTACTTGATTACCTCGAGCAAGGACAAATCTGCCAAGGTTTGAACTTCCAAATCTGGCCTCAGTTAATTTCGACTCACCCCAACCTGCGCTCCGTTAGCTCCATGAAACCAAAAATCTAACTCCTTTAAAGACATACCCAACCGAAACTCCACTTAATAGTGCTGCCATTGCTCCCTTACGACCCTACGTATGCTTTCTTGCTCATTTCAGTATTACCCCCTGAAACTCAGCCGCCGTGCTTTAAAAGGTTCTCCTCGGTGGTGGTCAGGAAGCCATGTCCGTAACAACAACTTCAGCGCGGCAGGGCAAGTTTGAGACCCGATTCTGGCACAAGGTGTTCGAGGAGGAGGTTGGTCGCGTAAAAGGCCACTTCGGGCCCATAAACACGTACGTGCATGTTATCCTTCAGCAAGCTCACTCTATCCTTTAACACTCTGAGTTATATTTCCTTCAGCATTGCTGTTCACCCTTCTGGTCGATCATACGCTTCGGGAGGCGAGGATGGTTTCGTTCGGGTTCACCATTTCGACGAAAACTACTTTAGATCGCGGCCATATGGAGACTTGGGAGAGGTGGAAGATTGATTGTAGTATCGGCTCAGATGTATGAGTATACAACAGCGGCGCGTTTAGCGAAATGAGGACCCACTGGTCGCCTTTCCTTTGGATCTACTCCGATACTGAGACCACCGGGAAGTAGCAGGGATTCACTGAACGACCAAGAGACATGAGCAGCCCAGATGGGCATGTCTTGGGATCAACATCGACACTTATTTGTTCCTTTCACTCCCAGAGGGAAGGAACAGCTAATATTACATTGATAGGCTTCTAAGATGAGATGGCCATAGAAAGTACTACTTGGCAGCGACAACGTGTACAATGCCATTTTCTTTGTCGACAATAGCCTAAAGGCACAAAGCATTTCAGCGTGTGTAAGAACGAGGCGACCTTGATATTTTCTCACCAAAGACTTCTGCTTAGATGCTGCTACAGGATTTGGTGCAGAGAATATGATGTCCAACTCTTCCAACGTCCTTCCTTGAGTCTCGACGGCGAAGAAGTACCAAATGACGGTCTCAAAGGCATCCCAGCCAACGAAAACGAGAATAAACTTCCACCCGATGTTTTCAAGTGCGATACTAACATATTTCGTCTCAGCATGAGATGTCGGATGTTAAGGTGTGGCAACGACTCACGGAGTGCAAAGAAGGTTGATGAAGGAAGTACAGCTGATGACGAAAATCTTCATGGCAACGCCCTTGGCACGGGCTGTATTCTCGAGGCATTCGGCGGGATAGAGAGATTCTACGACAGAACTATAGTCAGGCTCCTTTTCTTTACTCGGGTAGTGTTTAGAAGACCCACGAAGAGGAGTATAAGTGAACGCGTATGCCGAGTTGAAAAGGAAGAAGGACGCGGCTCCAGCCCTGCCGACATTCAAGTTCTTGGTTGAAGGGGTGTCTAGCGCGCGATCAAGATTATATCTATCAATTGTACGGAAATAACGTGAGACGTCCGAGAAACTCACATGAGGCCCATTTTGCGGAGAATCCAGCGTTGGCCGCCAGCATCAGGCAACACAGAGCGGTACCAGTAACAAGCACCTTCCTGCGCGGCATACGATCTATGGTTTTGCAGTCAGATATACTCGCTCGATCGACAGAACTAGGTTTTACCTGTTAGGGACACAGCAACCCATGCGGTAAACGCTTGAACCAAAGAGTTCACCAAGTTGAGAATGAATTGCATGTGGGTGTTATAGCCCAATGACTTGTAGATATCCACGTTGAAGTAGCCGAGACCGTTTCCTGACATTTGTCCGAAGAGACCCATCAAGAACACCATGAGCGATCGCCACCTAGGAAATAAAAGAGTGCTTAATAATCAGTAGCACAATGCAAAGGGAAGTCAAACGAACCTCGCATTCTTGGTCTTGACGAGGGCCGAGTAATCCCACCATCGCTTGTCGGATCCATCCTGAGCAATCGCCTCCTCGAACTCTTCGATCTCGAGCTGAACAATTGGATTGTTTCGGTCCCCATTACCGTGATACTGTTATAAAGAGAACGTAAGTAAACATCATCGAGGTGGTTTCTGTGTACACTCTACCTTGGTAAGGAAGGCGAATGCCTCTTCTTTTCGTCCGTTTTGGTACATGAAACGAGGGCTTTCCGGGAGGAACCAAACGAAGATGATAACAAAGGTCGCTGGCAGTGCTTGAAGAACTAAAGAATGGCTCAGTACAGTTTGGTCTAGTCGCAGGCCTTCTTCTCGGCACTCACTCAGCGGGATCTTCCAGCTCCAGTTGCTCTTGATCGCACTTGTACCAAGAGTGATACCAGCAGCAGGAATGCTTCCACCGAACCAACCTACAAATTATTCTTAGCCATGCGTCGACTGTCGGGTGTAAAGCTGATACAACTCACCGGTATTGTACAACGAGGTCAAACGTCCTCTCCATTGGGGTGGACTGCATTCGAGAATGTACGTGGGTGCACCTGTTGTGGCGATGGCGATACCGAATCCCAAAAGGAAGCGTCCTCCGATGAACTGAGCCCTGGTAGTGGAAGATGAGATGACAGCAACGCCGACAACAATGCCCCATGCTCCAGCAAACATGCCACCGCGACGGCCGAATCTATCGCAAATAGGACCTAATGTGCATTAAATCAGGACCAGTCAGCCATTGGCTTTATGCAATGAATAAGGGGGCGCGTGCCTGCAAACAACGACCCGGCCATTTGGCCTACTGTATAGATCGAGAAGATGATTCCAGTCTTGCTGCCAAGACGTCCACTGTTGAACTGCTTCTGGTAGTATTCCATGGCATTGATTGCTGTCATCAACCTGTAACAGCATGTTAGATCTTCTTGCACGTCTCAAGCATAGATAGTGCGTGAGGGCCGCGTTACTAACGATCCATCATATCCATTTCCCATAGAGCACAAGAAGGCCATGAGAGCACAGGCATAGATAGTGAATGAGGCTCGAGACCAAGGGTCTAGCTGTCCAGCGATCTTTGCAGCAGCGAAGCGAGCACCTGCACCAAAACATGTAAGCATTGCGAACGGCGGGGAAAGGGTGCAGCCACAGACCAGGATCATGGACCTTCTCGTCGACGATGATCTCGGGATGTTGAGGGTTTCTCTCGATTTGCTCTATGGAGTCCTTCTCCTTCATGTCGTAAGCAGAGTCTTGTCGTTGCGGATGAGCCGTGGTCGTAGCCATATTTCCTGTCGTACGTGTCGTATGTGAGGAGAGTGTGCGAAGGAGGGCCACCCACACTGCAGAAAGAACACTACGATTGACATGCTTTATATTTCTCGATATTCTCTTTGTGACAGGAGGCAGTTCAGGTTGGGAGGAGAGGGACCCAATCGGTCTAATTCCATCGAGAGGCCCAAAGCCGTGTGCAATGCCAAGAACACGGCGCCGCAACCCTGTGGGAGGGATATCGAAGTCCGAGAGACTTGGGCTGAGATTTTCCGGGGCATCGGACGCAGCCCTATTGTCTCAAGGACTCTCTACGTCGGTGAATGCCTGGGTAACGTGCTTTGGTTCCAGAGAGTTTTCCGAAGTAGCACCTGCCTGTCAATATGTCAACCGCATATGCGAAACTTTCTTGAAAAGCTCTAGTCTTGAAGTAGCCCCGGCTTCTCTGTCAACACTACGAACGCAATGCACACCAACCGGCAATGAAGTCGGACGTCCACTTCTCTGCATCGGATAAACCGAAGTTTGCCGTGTTCCACCACTTGAGAGACAGAGGGTTCATCTCCGAGAACGGTAGCGAATGCGATTGGTCGACGCTAACGAGATCCGTGGAAAGCCGGAACGCTATCCCCGAATGGATACATCTCCGTGAGTTGACGCCGGCCGGAACACGCACGGTCCGCGGCCAGTGTGACCAACCGATACCAAAATGCGTTGGATCGTTGTTGAAAGACCGTCGCATGTGGTACAGCGTCCCTAGGTAGGTACCCAAACGTGCTGGGGAAGTATGCCGCTTCGACTTCCATAGCTGGTTCCCAGCCCAAGAAGAGCTTCCAATAATCCAGCAAAAGGGAAATTTCTCACTCCCGCGAAGACACACGTACTGTTCTGACCTTCCGTCGGTAGCATGGAGTAATTATCGCCATCGGGAAGCCTTTGGTGTCGACATGGAACTTGTGCGTGGAAGGCACCACTGCGAGTTGGGGGGAAGAACCCGGAGCTTGACCAAGCGCGGCCGGCAAACTCCGCAAGGCCGTGTCCTCCCTGGAGCAAATGAGGACCGAGCAGAAGGACTCTCAGTCCCATGTTATTCACCATATCAGGCATCACAAAACGGATACGGAACAACAACCACTAGTACTGTCCGCAACGCAGTCCAAAGTTCGAAATCTGTCAGCAGCCTCACTCGCTCTTCTCCCCCTTCCCCCTCTGTTCCTTCGTGGGACATGAGCAACCTCCTTCCTCCAACAGCTTGCCGCAAATACCTGGGCACCTCAAGCCCTGCTCCTTTTCCTTGGATATTAACATCTCTTCGAAAGTCATCCTCCCGGGCGGCGGAAGGTAGTCTCGAGGATCAGAGCCTTGGGGTGGATCATGATTGAGCGCTCGTTGTACGTCATCGCTCGAGACAGGAACCGCAGCCATATTGCCTATCTGTTCCGAGGTTCTGGAATCAATCTGAGTATCGCTGCTTGTTGTGCCGAGACCTGGGGAGCCGCTCGGCTGTCCCTGACTGTGAACCTGGAGGGCGTCGATAGCTTGACTGAAGACCTGTTCTTGGAGCGCAGCTTCCCGCAGAACTCGAGAAAGGTTATTCATCATTCCGCTAAGTCGTTGCAGAGCATTGTCTCCAATCTGGACATAAAGTCGGTCCGACTCCAACTGCTCTTCGAGCTCCCGAATCTCTTGTTCTAGTCTTGCGGTATCTTCATCTCCGGTTTCCGTCTCCAATGCAGGCGCGATGGAAGGCATGGAAGTTCCTTGGTCTAGTGGAGAACCTTCTCCGCCTGGGACCGAGGTCCTGACCCTGTCACTTTGCCGTGCAGGGGCGTTCGAAAATGTGGTCGTGGGGGTGGGTACCTCCGGGGACCGAATTATGACAGATGGGTCCACAATTGGCTCCTCTGTGGTCGTGCTGGAGGAAGGCGTGGGTATAGGGAATTGATTGATTTCGGAAGGAGGTCTTGGACTGCTTTCATCGCGCATTTGACGACGCCTTTCGTTGAGCTGTCCGCCTACCGTGGTTTGCATGGTGGCCGCGGGTAGGTCTGCTGATGCCGGCAAAGGGCGGTTTGTAGAGCTGTCTTCCGTAGCGAGGGACCGAAGTCGACGGATGGCCTCCTCCCTTGACCCCACGTTGAATAGTCCAACATCCTGTCGGTTGTTCAACGCTCTAGCAGAATCTAGAGCGTTACTTCGAACTCCAGAGCGACCATCTATGCCCCGCAGGCGTCCCTCGACACCTTCCAACCGATTCTCAACGCTCCTTATGCGGCTCTGAACGCCGTTCAGCGAGTCTCGGATACCGCTGAGACGTTCCGAAACATGAGAACTTGCATGACCATGAGGCCCGGCGCTGTTTCCAATCGGGGAGCGAGTCGTAGTGTCGACGACTTGAATGGAGGGTCCAGGACGAGGATTGGGGGATAAATCCCCATCCTGTTGGGCGGGAGACCGAAGATCGAGTGGTCTTTGATTGGATCCCCTCCCAATATCTTCATCAGCGCGTCCATTCAATGTCTCGTTCGCAGCCTCTTGATGGTTTGTGGCTCCTACGGTGGCGGTTTCCTGCCTATCTGGTGGCTCTGGTGTCTCTCTTGAGCTGACCATGTTCTCCACGGGGAAAATTCCCGCCGGTTGCGAAGTGGGGTTACTCGGTGCTTGTTCCTCGGGATTTGAACCGGATTGGAAAGACTCTGGGGGCATAATTCCGGCAACTAAATCGTTACTTCCGTCACGAGGGAGGCTCCTGGACCTTCCGGCAGAGGTTGAAGCGGGCAACCCAGACTGATCTTCGTTCCTCCTAGGACGATTGTGGAGGTCGTAGATATCGCGGGACATTCCGGGGCGCGGGGGGACAGGGTTACTTGCTGCGGCGATGCGACGTGAGGGATCAAGATCGAACCGACACTCGGGGCACGTCGCGCTCCGAACTGATGTGAAGTAGTTAGAGAAGGAAGATATGCCGAGCGCGTAGTAAACCTACCAAACCACGGTACTAAGCATGTGGAATGAAAAACGTGTGTGCAAGGAAGAGCTATGATCCTCCTTTTGTCTTGTGAATGAGCAGAAGGGCCCGACCCATCAGACTCCATGGATGAGCGAGAATCATGGTCTTTCTCTTTTCCCTTCCCCTCTTCCGCAGAGATCTCTTTCTGTTCATCTGAGAGGATCAAAATCTCCCAGCAGACAGAACAGCTTGCTCCTCGCACCCGGTCCTCCTCATTATCCGCTTGTAGCATGATTAGGCTCTGAAAACGTCTAAGCTCTTCTTTATTCAATACGTGCATCTTTTCGACAATCTCCTGTGCGCGATTGGAAGCGGTAGTGCCGCTGTCCCGGAGGTCACCAAGGGTTCGATAGACCTCTTCCATGAAGGCGGAGAACCGGTCCGGGAACATTGAGCGATTAGCGCCAGCGTCCTGTGCGCCAAGTCGGAAAGGATCATTCCTTTGGATTGAGCTTCTCGTTGCTTCATTCTGGGCCGGTTCGTTTGGACTCATATTGTTTTGGGACGTCGTTCCATGCTCGCGAGAGGGGTTAATCGCACCAGCTGGGTTGCTGTAGAAGCCAATCGGCTGCAGTTCAGGCATTTGATCATCGTTGTTGAGATCGTCCCCAGACTCTTCGCCGATGTCTGTGCTTCCGGATACGGATGAAAGTCCCGGAGGTCCGTCAGAATCATCACCATTGACTTGAGCGTCATTGATTGTTCTAGTTGAACCGGTACCTCCGAGTTCATCAGGAGCGGGTGCCGGGAAAACCAGGGTCTCTGGATAGTACCGACGGTTGGTTGGATCTTGCTCCTCCTGGTTCGGGAATGAGCCTTGAACGCCATCATGTTCCGAGTCTGAGGTTTCGTTGTCAGCATCAGCGTCCTCCCCGGCAGGCCGGTCTACTTGAAACTCAGGTCAGTCGTTGTTGGCGTCAGGTTTTTTCCATGGTTGAGTCTTGAAATGAAGGACTACTCACGCGATGCGCTTGAGACAGTATCCTGGGGACTATCATATGGAGCAATTTCTGCATTACGAGCTAAATATCCAAGAAATAATCACGCGTTATTATGGCATCTCAGGAGACGCTCTCTTTGAGAGTGAAAGGGGTTGTTTGATACCCACATCCCTCCATCCCATCATTGATTTGGATATGATCTTCATGAGAAAGGTCTCCTGAATGGTTCGGAGGTGCGTCCATAATAGAGGATGCTGGAATCGAGTGGTGGAAAGAATGTGAAGACGCGGGGCTGAGGGGTTCCAGAAGTTATAGACGTTCCGGGTCTCACGGTTCGAAGGGCGCTCGCGCCAAACTCCGCCAGGGTTCACTCTGTACACCCCAAACGTATTCAAGAGGCTTAAGGAGCATATGATAAGCTCAGATACAGGTTGGTAGGCTCGACGGAACTTCGAACGTCGACCCTCAAAACACCTTTCCACCCCTGTTCGCAGCCCAAGGTACCACTCTAATCGATGCTGCAATACATGTCGATCCCCGGCGGCAAGTAGGTCAGGTCGACAGTCGTGTTTTTTCAAGCTTCATCGAACACTTAGGAAAATGTATCTACGGGGGTGTCTTGCCTTACAAAGACGACCGTCCCGAGTTGATCAATGAATCGGGGTTCCGAACAGACGTGTTGGATTTGGTTAGAACCGATATGAAGCTCTCTGTAGTTCGATGACCGGTAGGAAACTTCGTCTCGTAAGCCAAAATATCACCTTTCCCGTTTATATATTCCGTAGCTTATACTGTGACGGATAGTTCTTATCGCTGGAAAGATGGCATCGGCCCAAAGGAGCTCCGTCCCAGGCGACCTGAGCTAGCCTGGGGTAGTGAGGAATCTAATCAATTCGGAACTGATGAATTTATTCGATGGTCTGCTGCCCTTTCTGTATCTCCGATCCTTCTCTGACGCTCTTGATAGGTGCCGCGATGCTAGTGTCGAACCTTACATCTGTCTAAACAGTACGTTCCGGGTTTGACCTGGTAGCCATTCATACTAATGCATTGAATTGTACCATACTCCAGTGGGCACAAGGGCTCTTGAGGATGCACTCGACTGGGTGGAGTATTGCAATGGCACTGGGAACACATACTGGGCTAACAAGAGGCGGGAGAACTCCGGTGCGCATGCTCCTTACAATGTTAAGTATTGGGGGCTGGGTACGTTTCTAGAGCAAGGAAATCTTGCCAAGTCTCTCCTAACTATATTTGGGACATCTAACAACACAGGAAACGAAATGTATGGCCCTTGGGCGATCAACAATCTAACCGCAGAGGAATGCACCAGAAAGGCCCAGCAGTGGGCCCATGCTTTGAAGCTGGTCGACCCGTCAATCACACTGATTAGCTCCGGCCAAAACGGTTATAATCTATGGGACGCCACTCTGCTTCAGGGGCTCGCCAAATTCGTGAGTATGACAAGGCCGGAGGCTAGTTTACCTGATGGAATCCCACCTCTTGGCTAGGTGGATCTGCACTCAATACATAACTTTTCTGGATTGTAAAGCGAGATCGAAGCGACGGAAAGACTATGAGCGACGGGTGTTTGGAACAGAGGCCGCCGAAAAGGGAGTTCAAATCACCCGGAGTCTGATCGAGCTAGCTGTCAGTCCCAAACATCATCGAGACTTGATCGGAAATTTGCTAAATTTGACTTGAATTGCACAGAGAATTGAAAACGGACCCGAAAAGACGAACCCTATTAAGATCTCTTTTGACGAGTGGGACCATGGGACTAGACGAAGGGTAAGCAACCTGCACCCCGCCTACCCGTCATGGTACCCAAATGACTGATACACATCACGGACAATCCCCACGTAGGCACACCTGCAAACGGTCTAGAACGTATGGATGTTTGTCGCGCCCGTTTTCCGATTGATAAGAGTGCTCCGACAAGAACACTACGACCTTACGGATTGCTTGGCAATGGCATCATGGTTCAATGTCTTCATTCGCAATGCGGGCATCATTGCCATGGCCAATAATACCGAGCTCGCCAATGCCATTACTCCGGTTCGTGATGCCTTGGATATCTTGTCTGATCATTCCTAACAATGATTTCACAGATACTTACCGCACCAAACCAATTACTCAAGCAAACTACCTTCTATCCCTACTATCTCTTCTCAACTCATATGCGTAGAGCTATAGATTCACCTTCTCTTTCGCTCGATGTTCATGTAGACTCCCCTTCATACGCCGGGGAAACACTGCCAACTTGGATAGGTGGGCTGCGGGGGGACCGGTCTCACATCCGGACCCCGCGGTGCAAATGGATCGATACAAGTGCTGTCTTTATTTCAAGTTCTGAAGGCGCTAAGATTGTCGTCAATCGCCATCTTATGGCAGGAGCAAACGTTGATATCAACCTTATGGGTTATACTGGAGGGTAGTCACGTGTTTGAACGATCCAGCGGGTCAGTATTATCCGAAGACGCTGACTGTTGACAACACTCATAGACGGGAATATGCGATTTACTCCATATACCACCCTTCTATTGATGCAACCAACACGTTTGAAAATCCTAATGTTGTCACAGTTAATGAGACACGATGTAATTGGGAGAAGGCCAAGGACAAGATCCGGGTCGTGGTGAAGGAACATTCTTTCGTAAAGCTTGTTATGCCTGTCAAGCAACTATGATGCCAATATCACCCTTTATAGTGCCATGAATTGAAGTTGATATTGAGCTTGGCTTAGGCGGTCGCACTGGACTATGCGAAGACGCCCGTCGCGGAGGTTGGACGTTCCCTTGGCTCGTAATTTCTCGCGGTTTATCCTTATTCCGGCTACAAAGCACGTTCCGGGAGCTGGAACGATTTCCCCGAGGGCTAAACAATGAGTGCAACTAAATGGGGTCAGGCATGACCGGAGGATGCAGAGAGATTAAATAGAATCGTCAGTTCTGAGATATCATCTATACATGATATTCAGACCTCCCACATCATTCTGTAACTGCTCCCTCCCAACACCCCATCGAAACAACGTGTGGAATCTCCTGCTCACTCTTCTCTCACACAATTCCTCCCAAGAGAGGCGCAAAGCGTAGATGGCCGTACCTTTGGTGTGAATAGTCTCCCGCTAACTCCGAGGTCCGTTTCCTCGCGCCAGGTCCTCGCATGACTTCACCAATGGAGGCCACAATCCATATCGATCCTTCCCGACAGATAGGACAAGTAGACGACCGCATATTCTCGAGCTTTATCGAACATCTGGGGAAATGCATCTATGGAGGGATCCTGCCATATAAAGACTCGAAACCCGACGTGATCAACGAGTCCGGCTTCCGCGCGGACGTCCTAAAGTTGGTACGAGATGAGTTGAAGGTCCCTGTTGTCCGGTGGCCAGGAGGAAATTTTGTCTCGTACGTCTCATTGTGCCCTCTCATCAGCTTCTTACGCTTTCGATTACTGAGATCATCGAAGGTCCTATCGCTGGAAGGACGGTGTTGGACCGAAAGGTCAACGTCCTCGACGACCCGAGCTCGCATGGGGAGGAGAGGAGTCAAACCAGTTTGGTACCGATGATTTTATCAAGTGGTAAGTAGTTGTTCCATTTCTTCCTTGCGACGACTGACTTTCACATGGCTGGAACCAGGTGCCGTGAAGCGAGGACCGAACCCTATATCTGTCTCAACAGTACGTCATCTGTTCCTTGAGTCGTGCCGACGATTACTGACATAGTACCCTGATAAAGTGGGTACCGGAACACTCGAAGATGCTCTTGACTGGGTCGAGTACTGTAATGGAACAGGAAATACCTACTGGGCCAATAAGAGACGAGAATACAATGACGGGGATCCAGAGCCATATCGGGTCAAATATTGGGGACTGGGTGAGTGGGGCTTGAAAACCAGTCAATTGGAAAAGTAGCTATCAGCTAAACTCCATTCCCCAGGCAACGAGATGTACGGAGCTTGGCAGGTCGGGAACCTGACTGCAGCGGAATACACCAGAAAAGCGCAACAATGGGCCCATGCTTTAAAGCTTGTAGACCCATCCATCGTACTCATAAGCTGTGGCAATAAGGGCCAGAGCTCTTGGGATGCGACGGTTCTACAGGGTCTTGCCACCCAGGTCTGCCTCCGCCTACTGCAGCTCCCGAGTTGTGAACCCTTACCTCGTCACTCTCACAGGTTGACCTGCACTCTATTCACACCTATACGTCATTCGGAGAGCGAGACAGGCTGGATGGAAAGGACTTTGAACGCAAAGTGTTTGGACCAGAGGAAGTTGAAGAGGGTATCCGAATTACGAGGAGTCTCATCGACCTGGCGGTAAGTCGCTTGGCCCCACTATCGTTGAGGATCACCTGCTACATCCACTTTCGGTCCTTTCAGAGAATAGAAAATGGAGTTGAGAAGTGCAAGCCCATTAAAATTGCTTTCGATGAATGGGGTGCTTGGGATGAGACAAAAGGTCCGTCTTGAGACATCTCAGGCCAGCCACCGCTAACCATGAGACATTCATGACAGGAACTCCTGCGAATGGACTAGAGCGTGAGCTCAGTCCTATATATTTTTAGATGCTCTAACCGAACGCTTCTCCTTCAGAGCATTATGATCTCACAGACAGTCTGGCAGTCGCATCGTGGCTGAATGTTTTCATCCGAAATGCTGACATCGTCGCCATGGCTAATTATGCCCAATTAGTCAACGTGATCGCGCCGGTCTGTTTTTTTTATCATTGAATGACGCGCCGTGGAACTCACTATCTTGGTGATGAACTTGACAGATACTTACGTCCCCAGATCAAGTACTTAAACAAACGATTTTCCATCCGCTTTACCTCTTCTCGAATCATATGCGAGGGACAGCCGAGGCACCATCAATGGCTCTAGATTTGCACGTAGAATCGCCGTCGTACAATGGAGAAACTCTTCCCAAGTGGATTGGAGGCCTACGAGATACTCACAACCTGGCTCCGAAGTGCAAGTACATCGACGCTAGTGCAGCCTTCTTTCCGGGAGACCAAGAGAGGGTCGCGATCTCCATTGTTAATCGGCATCCCACTGAAATAACGACTGTCGCGATCAAGTTCTTCCGGTACCAATCTGGTGAGCAAGGCAGTTTGCGTACCTACTGTAGCTCGAGATTTACTGATGCTCGTGCTATTGCCGCGATATGCAGGCGGAGAATACGAGGTATATTCAGTCTACCATCATTCCGTTGATGCCATGAACACGTTTGAGGACCCGAACAACGTTGCAATCGAAGAGGCTCGCGGAACGTGGAAGGATGGCAACGAGATCCACTTGACAATGAAGGAGCACTCGAGCGCAATGTTAGTCGTCCCATTGAGAAGGGCAAACTAGGCTTGAAAAGAATTTTTTGAATCATGTAAATGTCAAATAATGTGAACGCTGTGGTCTAACGTCTCGTACGTATGATGGACGGGAGGGGTGGGCTGGAATGTTTACGGTCCAGTTTGGAATGGATGGGAAAGACGCGACTTGGGGTGGTGCTCTCTATCTCCCAACGTGGATGAATGAAACGCGCTAGACAAAGGCTGAGGGCCTGATTAGGCATGTTACCCTCCAACCCATTACTCATTGTTTACCCGGGTTCGCATCCCGAGGAAACAGGGGTAATTTCAAGCTCCGCTTCAAACCGTGTTCGATATCGCCATTCGCCGCCTTCAAAAGCCGCCTGCCTCCACCCATCACCTCGCCTCTTCAGCATCGACCCTCCTCCCCTCCTCCTCCCTCTCATCTCCAGCTACATACCCATCTTTTTTATATACTGTACAATACCATGGCATACGTTTATAAAAGAGGTCGGTCTCTTCGCGCTTCCTGAGTTGTTTAGACGTGGACTGATGCCCTCGGCCCTTCCCGACGACGCGTCGCGCTTCCCCTGAATAGATGGGTGAGTTATTCCTACTTCGCGTGATTTTGACGCGAATCTAGCTAACTGTATCTCTCTTTCACAGACGGGCAAGTCTTTGGATCTATGTATCGTCGTCTTTCTGTGCCTTTGCTGACTGATTGCCCCTCCCCCCAACAGAAAGAACGCGTCGCCTTTGACAAGGTATGTAGTAACCTTTTTTCACTCATTACTCGACTCAAACGCTCATAATCGCGTCGCTATCTTCAGATCACCGCCAGAGTTGCCAAGGTCTGTCTGACTCTTGTTTGTTACGTCTTGTGGACGTCTCCAGCTCACCGCGGGTCGCGTCAATCAACCAGCTCTGTTACGGTCTCGACCCCGATCACGTCGAACCCATCGAGTAAGCTTTCCGACAATGACTTGCTTAACCTTGCTTCTCATCTCTGGGCTTATAGGATTACCAAGAAAGTCATCGCTGGTGTTTACCCTGGCGTGACCACTGTTGAATTAGACGTAATGCCACATCTTCTTCCTAATTTAGCCAAATCCCAGATGCCTTACTCTGAGGTCTTCCTTTCAGAACCTCGCATCTGAAACCGCCGCATACCTTACAACCAAACATCCCGACTATGCTATCCTTGCCGCCCGTATCGCAATCTCCAACTTGCACAAGGAGACCAAGAAGAGCTTCTCTCAAGTCATGAGTGACTTATACAACTACGGTGCGTACTGCGCGCGTCACTTCGGAGGGTCAGCCTGCTTAACAACCGTTTTCGTACCTCAGTGAATCCGAAAAACGGTCGTCCATCCGGCATGATCTCGAAAGACATTTACGACATCATCATGGAGAACGCCGAAACTCTCGATTCGGCCATCATTTATGACCGTGATTTCCACTATAACTAGTAAGATTTTCTCCTTCTCCTTTAAAACTACCAGTTCCTAACTATTTGTCTTAGCTTCGGTTTCAAGACGCTTGAGCGCTCTTATCTTCTCCGCATCAACAACCGGGTTGCTGAACGCCCTCAGCACCTCATCATGCGAGTCGCCGTTGGCATTCACGGTCGGGACATTGACCGAGTTCTCGAGACTTACAACCTCATGTCCGAGCGGTACTTCACCCATGCCTCGCCAACTTTGTTCAACGCTGGTACCAATCACCCACAGCTCTCCTCTTGCTTCTTGGTCACCATGAAAGACGATTCGATCGAGGGAATCTATGACACTTTGAAGACTTGTGCAATGATCTCGAAGACCGCTGGTGGTATTGGTCTGAACATCCACTGCATTCGGGCGACTGGGTACGATGATGGAGTTCGTCCAAGTGATTGGTTCTAACTCACCCTGTACCTTTAGATCTTATATCGCCGGAACCAACGGATACTCGAACGGCATTGTCCCCATGCTTCGCGCTTACGATGCTACAGCTCGTTACGTCGACCAGGGTGGCAATAAGCGCCCTGGTGCCTTCGCCATCTACATCGAACCCTGGCACGCCGATATCTTCGAATTCCTTGACTTGCGCAAGAACCACGGCAAAGAGGAAGTGCGCGCTCGTGACTTGTTCTACGCCCTTTGGATTCCAGACCTCTTGTAAGGAGATGAAATGCCGCGGCTGGTTGTTGCGATACTGACCGGCGCATCTCTTTCGTTAGCATGAAGCGCGTTGAAGCCGATGGTGATTGGCCACTCTTCTGCCCTGCTGAGGCTCCAGGCCTGCATGAAGTTCACTCCGAAGAGTTCGAGGCTTTGTTCGAGAAGTATGAGAAGGAAGGTCGTGCCAAGAAGGTTATCAAGGCTCAGAAGCTTTGGTACTCGATCTTGGATGCCCAGATCGAGACTGGCGGACCCTTCATGCTCTACAAAGATGCTGCTAATCGTAAGTCGACTAGAGGGCAGTGTGGAAGTGACGCCTGCTGAACCCCGTGGACTGTTCCTAGGCAAGTCGAACCAACAGAACCTTGGCACGATCAAGTCGTCCAATCTCTGCACCGAGATCATCGAGTACTCCGCTCCCGACGAAGTCGCCGTCTGCAACCTCGCATCCATCGCTCTTCCCTCCTTCATCACTCCCGACAAGAACTACGACTTCAAGAAGCTGCATGCTGTCGCCAAGGTCGTCGCGTTCAACCTTAACCGTATCATCGACGTCAACTACTACCCTGTCCAGGAAGCTCGCAAGTCTAACATGCGCCACCGCCCCATCGGCATTGGTGTCCAAGGTCTCGCCGACGCGTTCATGATCTTGAGGATGCCTTTCGATAGTCCTCAGGCCAAGGAGTTGAACATCAAGATCTTCGAGACGCTCTACCACGCTGCGCTTGAAGCAAGCTCCGAGATGGCTGCCGAGATGGGTGCTTACGAGACTTACGAGGGTAGCCCGGCCAGCAAGGGTCTTTTGCAATACGACCTCTGGGGCGTGACTCCTACGGACTTGTGGGACTGGACCGAGTTGAAGGCCAAGATTGCCAAGACCGGTTTGAGGAACTCGTTACTGCTGGCTCCCATGCCGACCGCGAGTACGAGTCAGATTTTGGGCTTCAATGAATGCTTCGAACCATACACCAGGTGAGCACCTTGTTGACCTTTGTTGGCTTCGGACATCATCTAACCCACCGTCGATTATAGCAACATCTACACTCGTCGTGTCCTTGCTGGAGAGTTCCAAGTTGTCTGCCCCTGGTTGTTGAAGGAGCTCGTTGAAAAGGGTCTCTGGGATGATCATATGAAGAACATGATCATTGCTCATGGAGGTACGTCATTGAAAGCCTCGCCTGATGGTTCATTCCGGCTCATGCGTCACCCATGATAGGCTCCATCCAAAACATCCCTTCCATTCCCGATGACATCAAGGCCATCTACAAGACTGTCTGGGAAATTAGTCAAAAGAAGGTCATCGACCTTGCGGCGGACCGTGGAGCATTCATCTGCCAGAGCCAGAGCTTGAACGTTCACCTGAAGAGCCCGACTAACGGTCAGCTGGTGAGTGCTGTTATGCCTATAACACTGGGCTCGTCTTCTGATTCTGTATTTCTCTAGACGAGCATGCACTTCTACGGCTGGAAGAAGGGTCTTAAGACCGGCATGTAGTGAGTTGATGATAGCTGCCGGTCCTATCATTGCCGTTGCTGACCCTCTTGGCCCCTAGCTACCTCCGAACGCGCCCCGCAGCCCAAGCTATCCAGTTTACTGTCGATGCAAGCACATTGAAGGAAGCTGCCGCCCAGAATACTGCTGCCGAAACTGCTGGCAAGGCGGCTCCTCCAGCGGCTGCCAATGGCTATGCTGCTGGTGCTCCGACTCCATCTTTGTCTGTGCCTCGTGCCAACGGTTCTGCTGCCAACGGTGCCGTCAACCGTTCAGAAATCCTGTCCCCTACCCCCAGCTCGCCAGCACCCTCGCCAAGCCCTTCAGTCACAAGTCCTCCGGCTTCTGCCGCTCCATCGGCGCCCTCTCCTTCTACTCCCACTGCTTCCTCCACCTCCGCACCCAAGACCAAAGAAGAGGAAGCCGCGGAGAAGGATCCCGAATTTGCAGCTGCTCTCGAGAGGCGAAAACAGAGGGAGTTGGAAGAGGCCAAGTTGCTGTGCTCGCTTGAGAACAAGGAGGCTTGCTTGATGTGCTCCGGTTAAAGGAGACTTGGTTTGGTGTCGCTTTAGAATTGGTAATAGTATTTCTCCGTGTCATGCCTATCTCTGTACTTTTACAATTACAAGTGCTATCGCGTATCTATATATCTCCGTGCTATCTGGAAGATGGTGACTTGGAGCATCCCCAGCTTGATCGTTAGAGCGGAATGCTGGCCATTGATGTTTGCGTAGAGACATATGACCGGACAACGACTACTCAAATACCCTTCAGATACCCTTCAGATAGTCTGTCTCGACAAGATATCAACTTGTCTCTCTGGCGATCACGACTCATGTTTCTTGACCCGATCGCTGTGCCTATGACGCGACCAAGAGATTCATCTCTCGTAACGGAAGGACGTGGAGGCATTGATCCAGCCGTACATCTTGTGCTTAGTACCAGGGTGGGATTTGCCATTGAATTCCGTTGCATAAATCATAGCATGACATAGAAGGGCCTAAGAGCGAGTATGGTCGTACAACATCGTAGGGGTACAAATGAAAGGAGAAACCGATAAAGCGAGGGTTTCTCGAATAGACGGAGGGAACAGAAATCACGGCAAGGAGCGGGAACAGGCTACAGAAGCACTGGCCTGAAATACAGGGTCAATCGTTAAGTGAAGAAATAATCGTCAGAAATGAGAGGGGAATCAGTTCAAGGCAGGAAGGTCCTTCAGTCGGACAGAAAGCTCGGAAAGACCCGGCTCAAGCCGTTGCAACGTTAACTAGCGGGGGAAAGGAGGCTGGTTAGGCGCGTCCCAAATTTGAACAGACGTCGCGGTATACTTGCCCAAGGATTGTGTTTTTGCCCGACAGTGAGGTTGCCTGTCTGGGAGTCCCATGCGACCCTGCGAAGTCCAGTCAGTCATAAGAGTTACGAAGGGCAACCGGTCAATATACCTAGCAGTAGCGTTGAAAGCGGACTAGGGCAAGAGTCAGTTCATTAGCCGCACCCCGCTAAGCATGTATCATACCATAAACATATCCAAGTCTCCGATAAGATCTTCAGCAACTTGCGCAAGCTAGGCAGGAAAAAAAATCCCCAGTTATGCATCGGGAGACGGATAATTCAAATCGAACTCACCGTCGCAGCATCGTTTGTATGTACGTCCAAAGTCCCGATCACGCCATGCAACAAGTCCATCGTCCAGTCCAACTCCACCAAGCTGGGGCAGAACCCAAGTGCGCATACTCCTTTCCACACAGGGTGCAGCATGCGGATCTTCCGTAGCATGTTAAGTTGCTTCCTTGCCGGTCCGAGCACCCGTTGACCCGTGGCGTAAAGGCTTTTCGAATTGAGGCGGAGCTCGCGAAGCTGGTGTTTCGCGTTGTCGTAGTTTAAGAACGTGTACCTGGCCATGTGAACAAGTTCGTCACTGAGGAGCTCTTGCCGCGCTCGACGGGAGGTGAACGGAGAGTCCAGAATGGAACTAGCGCTCTGGGAGACGAGGACGACGGTGTTGTACTGCTCGAGATTCAAGTGATGTCAGCAGCTTATAGAATACCGACAAGCAAAACACGGCCGCACCTGGTCAATGAGGCCTTGCAGGACTGCGAATGTTCCTCGAAGAGCAGCATTTCGTCCTTGAGCGTTTTTGTCGAAGTCGGGTGAAGCTGTTCGAAGTCTTTCGGACCACATGGAGGACAGGTGTTGAATACGATGTGCTTCGCTGAGATATTCGCTGAGGTACAGAACGCTGAAACGGGAGGTTAGTGGGCGAAACAATTAGGATCGACGAGCACGTACTCCGAGGCAGCACTCAGATTGGTCTTCACCAGAGCAAGATGTTTCAGGGTTCCAACAATCTTTGCTCCCTCCATCAACGCGTTGCTACCAACAGGAGTGACAGCGTCATTTGGCTCCATAGCGTTCACGGCTTCGGTTGCGGCTGCAGCGCATCTCTTTCCTCCGAAGACGGCGCACCAGACGTCACCAACGCCATCGGCGATACCAGAACTGACGCGAGTCGTTTGAGAAATAGAGTTCCCAAAGGCGTTCCCGACGTTTGCCACGCTTCCAACCACTTCGCCAAAGTTTCGGACGGTTGAAGCAGTGGATCCGATGAGAGGGCTGAGCTGGTGAATGCCAAAGGCGAAGAACGAAAGCAAGGCAATAACCACCGCAGTGAAGCCCTTTGAGGAGTACCAAGGCTTGGGAGCATGAACGATGATTGTTGGGCTTGGCGGATTGGGAGAGGTTGAAATGTAATAGATCGGACCTGCTTTGGGAGGCGTAGTGGGAGGAGTGAGAGGATAAGAGAAACTCGTTACCTTCTCGAGATCCATTGTTGAGATGCGAGGGACAATGACTTGCTGAGAGGAGACTTCCATGAGGGCTGGCTGGACTTGAGGTGTTGGGCTCTCGAGGTGGTCCCGACATCTAAATCCAACTTTTTATGAAGAATTCATAAACCTCTCGCTTAGAAGTGTCCAATGAGATCACTGTCGTTATGGCTGTCCACTTTCCATCGCCTCATCGCGAGGTCGTCGCCGGCGAGATCCTTGTTGGGGCCTGGCATCGGAAATACCAAATAGGCATGCCGAGAGAAAGCCTGGCACTTCCGCGGGCTTTCAACAGACTCTTGCAACAGTTATCATATTGCACAGACCTGTGAATGGCAAGGGTAGAGAGTGTGTTGATGTGAGGATCAAGGCGCTCGGCGAAGTTGCTGAGGTAAAGTTGAAGTCGGGATTGCTCATGTAATCAGGAAGATGCCGTCTCATTCCCCCTCGAGGATCCAATGTACCTCAGTGGCAGAGAGGGCGACGAGATGGTAAGCAACAGTGAACTGCCGTGGTGTCACAACTTACTCAAGGTCGTCGTTGGAGGTGCCCTCGACATCCGCTGAAGACGTCTAGGCGGCCACGCATTTAATTGGACAGATCTTGGGCAAAGTTCTGCACTCTCTCTCTCTGGAGGTCCTCATACGATACAGTCTGACATACTGTCCGCAGAACGTCACGGATGGGGGGCGGTGGTCAGCCTTCAACACCATTGGGTCATAAGCCTGGCGACGATCGTTGGTTGCAATGGCTACGATGAGCTTTCCCGAGAGTTTCAGAGACGACTTTGACACGATGATTTTATTGCACTGGGGTGGAGGCGGGAGGGAGAAAGGATCGCAGAGCAAAGTTGCTGAGATATTGTTGAAGTCGAACATTAGGTAAGCAAACAAATGAGCAAACGAAGTGACTTCCGCTTGATCTCGGATTGGCTCTCGACCTCTCGACTCGTGTGTGCTTTTTACGCACTACATCTTCAAATAAGTTCACGATGCTATCCACCAGACCTCCGTTAACACTTCCACCACCGCCAGTATGTCCCTCGTAGCGCAACCCGGCACTCCAACCCGACCTTCAACTCCACCCTCGCGCATCATCAACAACGCATTGCAAACGACCTTTTCGTTCGCATCAACAGCAGCATCCTCGTCGTACGGCGAGGTCCATTCGGCATCCTCATCTCCATCGTCCTCTTTCGTCTCCAATGGTTCCCCTCTGAAAAGGCCGATAACGCCACCCTCCCCATCGCCTTCTCCAGAAAGTCGCCAGCGGTCATGTACACCTGCGCCATCAAGGCCATCGTTAGATTCCCTGTCAAACATCAGCATCAAGCGCTCGCAGTCAAGAACATCTTGTTTTACGAAGTTGGCCGTCCTTCTCTGGATAATAACCGCAGGGTTTTTCGTTTGGTGGCAGGGGTGGCATACTCGCAACCCGCCGCCTATTCCACTTGAGTCTATCGCCCACGTCACGGCGCAACACGTTACCCTCGGTGCTGAAGTTGTTAAAGACCTTGCGGAACTTCGGGACTCGTGTTCGTGGAGAGACATTCGCGCCACCGAGTAAGTTTTTTTCGCTTGCCGTGTTGGGACTTCGTCAGCTGAGCAATGCCGTCTTCCAGGTTGGAATCGCTCTCCGTACGAGTGCGTCCTCACTCTTCAAGGGCAGCCGATAGCTTGCTCGTCGCCTCTCAAACCGCCACTCAACTATCGAACTCTCTTGTCACTCCAAATATCATGGTCCTTGCCCATTTTTATGACCTCGAGCTACATGTAAGCCCTTCCCTACAGTTTTTTCCCCTCGACCTAATCGGAGCCGAATTAGGTTACCACTATTCTGAGGCATCTCAAGTCCATTCTTGCTGGTCGACCAGCGCGGATCATTCAATCGGAGCTGGTCATTTCCGACGAAGTGGACTCGTACCTCGCACACACCGTGCCATTCGACTTGAAGGAGCTACGAGCGGAGTTGGACCTTCAAAAAGACCGCTGCGAGATCATCTTTCACCAGCGAGACCGGGTCGTTCCAGAACTTCGTCGAATCCAGAAGCAACTTGGGCTTGTCAAACCTTGGCTTCCGTGGAACAGAAGAACATGGGAGAGCGATTCTACGGTACAGGAGGGTTTGCGACTGGTTCAGTCTATGGTAGACACCTTCAACGCAATTGACCAGTTCCGAGTGGCACTCGGAAAGAGTCGGGAAAGCGTTAAAAAGTATCTCGAGGCCGAGATCTTTGAGGTACGATACTCGGTTCCTTACGGCTCTACACCCAGGGCTAACATTCGAACACCAACCAGAGGTTACAAAACTACCCCAGCAATGGCCTTGCACTTGATAACGCCTCGTTAGGTGACTACATCGTAAGCAGTCCGACCACTCGTTCTCCCCAGTTTCGAGTCTAACATCTGGTATGGAATAGCAATATATATCCAAGTCTCTCCGTGAGCTTCAGTCACTAGTCCGCGAAGCTCGAGCCAAGAACCATGCATAACAAATATTCCTTTGCGGTTCTCGGTCGCCATTTACAACTATCATTATTCCGACTTGTATACTTTGTACAACACCTCCCTGGCTAATTTTGTACTTTATCTCCGAGGCTACTTACGTCGTAAAGGCTTGATCCCTTCACCTTGCCGGTTCAACAAAAATACGAGCTTCGAAGCAAGGACGGTTTATATTCTGAGATCAGCGTTTATACATCACAAGGCGGCCAGGCCAGGGACGTCTGTTACGTTCAGATTGCCGATGGATAATACCAAAAGAAGAATTGAAAATACGGATACAACAAGGTAAACAAAAGCTAGCGCTAGTTCCCCGGGGCCAATTCAAACGCCTCCCTCAAGCGGCACGTGCTCCGGCATGGCCGTCAAACGCCGCTCAAGTGACTCAAACCGTACGAAACGCTCAAGCACCATTTACGATTCAATTCACTATGAATTCCCTTTCAAAACTTGCCGATAAACATGCAGAGGAGATTGTAGTGTCCTTTCGTCAACTCTGGTTGCAAGAGTTTGGGTAAGATTGAGTACTTGTATCTGGGAGACGAAGCTAATAGCAAACCTTGGGATGTACTTGGTAGTGATTACGACGATGGAGAAACGTTTATGGAATATCTCAACACATTTGAAACGGGCTTTAGATCGGCGTTTCGCGGCAAGCTCGCTATCCATCTGCGCAAAAGAAACGCGTCCCTCCCTATCTCCAAACTGCCACCGGAACTTCTCCAACAAATATTCTACTTCACCCTCTTCGACTCTGGAAACAGGGGACCGGAATACCTCTCGGAGATGATCAGCCTCCGCTCCGTTTCCTCGGCTTGGCGCGACAGAGTTAATGGATATCCTCTTTTGTGGACCGAGATCAAGTCATCGGATCCCCCTGCGTTTATAAGGGAGGCCTTCGAGTGCTCGAAAGAGTGTCCTCTCCGCCTAACATATCGAGGGTGTCGCGAGGAGGAATCCGGGTCGGCATTCTTGGACCAAGCAGTCGCTCACCTGCACCGCTGGCAATCCATATCAATAGATAACGCAACATACAGCGTGATGATAAACTACTTCAAAACTTACCCTCCTTTCCTCGAATGCATGTCGCTCTCATCGATCTGGCGGTCGGAAGAACCCATACGGCTCTTTGGTGGATTGTGGACACCCTTGGAGGAGTTGCGGGATAATCGGTGGCACAATCTAGACTGGAGAAATATTCAAAGCGGCTGGCTGCGCACTTTGGAGATCGAACATTGCGAGGACCTAGAGCTGTCTGCGATGCTCGGGATCATGCGGGAGAACCAACACCTGGAAGTCCTCAAGCTCAGCGGCGTCTCGTTTCTTTCCCTTCCCCCCCTCTCTCACAGTCCCTGTCTTCTGCCAAAACTCAGAGTACTGGGAATGACAGGCCTTCGGATCAGCTCGTCGAACGTCGCGGAACACCATGCTCCATACTACATCTTACGACAGATACAATTTCCTTCTTGCACCTGCTTTGTCCTAGAGACAAGCTTTTCGTCGGACCCGGAGACTGACTTCGAGGAGTTCATGAGATTCTTACCAAGCCCAGAAGACATCCTCACACATCCATCTGCAGATCTTCCGACCTCCCTCTCTGCGTCGCGCTCCTTGAAGGCTTGTTTCTCATTCGGAGAATTTGCTATTACCACGGGTGGTGATACTGGGAATGGAATAGGATTTGACGTCTCACTTGGCAATGTTCCACGAGCCATTACCAGGCACTGGCTGCACAGCATATTAGGAGGCAACCTGTCGAGAACGATACCGGGTTTCATGCTTTCCGCCTTCATTGAGGAGCAGCACTTGCAGCTCGATGATATTGCATACTTTCAAGAGTGGGAGGCAATTACGCATCTCTCTATTCAGATTGATGCTTTCCATCACAAGGAAGAAGTTGAGCTCCGAATGTTGGCCACTCCTCATACTTCAGCATTGGGGGTTAAGCGGATGGCCTTCCCGGGGCTTCGGTTTCTAAAATTCTGGCTATGGCGCGTTCCAAGAGAAGCTATCGTGGAGATGATTAGGAAGAGGTTTGGCACACCGGAGGTTGAGACGTGCGTACCCGAGATCATCGTGGTCGGGACCGCAAAGGCTCAAGAGGAATTCGCGTGGACGGAGTTGGATGAAATTTGCAATATCGACGACTTCCAAAGCATCTGGTTTGGACCAATGAGCTCGACATCATCCAGGCCACTTTCTCCAGTATAATTGGCATATGAACCGCTCGACCTCAGATGAAAGCAGGCCCCACGAAACAAGGGGAGAAAGGAGCAAAGGGCAATCAGAACCCTGAAGAAGAACGAGTCTCGGCAGGCTCTAACTGGGCGTAGGAACATTCCAATAGATAGATCGCTTATGACGTGGTGTATATCAGTCTATCTAATTCTCAATACCCAGTCTTCCATCTCCTTGAAGCCGCAGCACTTGAAAGATATCCTTCGTGCTCTGGGTTCGGGCGGCATGACCTCGAGGCTCGGCTTCCAATGTGGGTATGATCAAGTCAAGTCCCAAAACTAGGCATATCGTCCCAACTGACGCCGTCAGGAAAGGCACACAGATGAAGAGACAGATAGAGTGGAGTGGGAGAGAAAGAACGGTGCTGGTGCCTGCCCAAAGCCTTGAGAACAGAGGATGGGTTGTTAAACACAGTATACGGCAGGAAGGACGCAGCCAAGAAAGTGCTGGTGACCTGGGAACTCGAGAAAAGGAAGCCAGCCGCCGTTTTCCTTGGGTCGAGGATCATATGGTAATACAACGGTGCGTGCGAACGGCAGAATAAGGGAAAGCGGGATCATTCCGACTCGCTAGCAATCCACGGTTTGACATGTTACCTACGCAAGTACGTGCCAAGAAGGGGCACGGGCCCCAGGAACCAGAAACCAGCGACAAAGAATTCAGAAATAAAGGGCTGGCGGTCGAGAACTACGGAGGTTATACGATGTGAGTGCAGCGTGAGAGGGAGGTGTCGCCCACTTCCCCTTTCGGTTCCTGTCTCTCCTCAGCCCATGACTTCATCCTTTCACTATATCATTTATGGCCTTTCTTGTCTACTCACCTACGTATCTCTTTACCCAGTCTTCATGTACTTCGGATTCCCCATCCCTTCGACCTTCTCTTCTTTTTTCTTCCCTCTCCACCTAGATGATTCTCGTTCCCTTCCTTTTCTTTTCCACTGTGTTTCTCTTGTTCTCAGATCGACCCGTGTGATTCCGCGACTCGGCCATTGGGGCGTGTAAAAGCGTAAAAGAGAAGGGAGGAATCGCCGGTGGTCCCGACCTGCTCTTTTCTGAAATGATTTGTAATGAAGCGTGCGGCACACGTGACACTAATCCTTCTCCTTCCCCCCTGCACCAACTAACTCAACGCTCAGCAAGTTCTCAAGCACCGCCATGGACCAAAGCATTATGCAAGCTATGCAAAAACTGGCTGAGAGATGTGCAGAGGATTTCGTGAACCAACTGATCCAGATACACGAGTTTGGGTAAAAGGGCTGGAGCGTGGATGGGGAGTCATTTCTCATTTTCCCTTTCGCTATAGGCTATATGACGGGTTAAAAGACACGAGAGCCTTCATGAACACACTCGATAGCTTTCAAGCATGGTTTGCGTATGCGGTTCGCCACAAAATAGTCCCTCGCCTGCGACAAGGAAACGCCTCCTTACCTATATCCAAGCTGCCGGTCGAACTCATGCAAATCATATTTCATGCCACGCTATTTCAGGACTCTGGAGAAAGACATGACGAATATGTGACGACGCTCCTTACTCTCCGCTCAGTCTCGGGGGCGTGGCGCGAACTAGTCGACAGTGATCCCAGCCTATGGACCCACTTATCCTCGGACGATCACCCAAGCTTCATCTCCAAAGCCTTTGAGATCTCAGAAGACTACCCTCTTCACCTAATGTACACGGACGGGCCCGTGTACGGACACGAGAAGTTGGAGTTGTTCTGGGACCAAGCATTGACCCGTCTCCACTGCTGGGAATCGGTGTCACTACATGATCCAGACTGGGAAGACCTCAGACATTACTTTACACACCCAGCTCCCCGGCTCAAAAGGATCACCCTCACGATAGACCCGCCGCGGGACACTACAGACTTTGGCCCGATATCACTCTTTGGCGGATCATGGGAGTCAATGGAAGAGGTGCGCATCAACAGGTTTTATGATTTGGAATGGAGTGGCGTTCGGTGTCGTAGGCTGCGCATCCTGGAGATTTGGAATTGCACGAACCTTGACCTGGCTGTAATTCTTCGCATCATCCAGGAGAACCAAAATATGGAAATCCTCAGATTACATAATATAAGGTTCACTTTAACATCGTCAACCCCCCACCCCCCCAGTCAACCGACCTGCCTACCATGTCTCAGAGCTCTAACACTCACCGACCTGTATTTCAACGCTGACGACGACTCTGACTTCGACCCAACTGGCCTAGATCCTCCGGCCTCTCACATCCCCAGGCACATACAATTTCCCAATTGCACGGACTTCTGCTTAACCCTTTATGGGCTAGCGGGCCTGACTGGTCGGATCGACCTCGAGTATTCAACGACCTCGTCGTCTCATTCCCCTGACCTCTTCTCTCTTCCCGCCCTGGTGACTGCGCTCTCAGCGGCGAACTCCCTAGTGGTAATGTTCGATCCAGCCGTAAGACTCGTAATAACAACGGACGACGATGTTCCGCAGAGGGTCAAGTTCTCAATGTTGCTTCGGTACGTGACGACGTCCTTTGCTCGGTCCTGGGTTGGTGACGTAGTCGCAAGGAAGCCCTGGGAGACAAAGCCGGAAATGAAGTTGGTGTTTGAAATTACGCAGCAGGTCTATGAGCTCGATGCTCTCGCCGCATTCAGAGACTGTGAGGCGGTTACCGAGCTCTCGGTCGACGTTGTTTCAGGGGGCTCGTGGGGTCATACCCAAGAGGCAGAAACGCTACACTTGCTAGCAACACCATACACGTCGACTTCAGGTGTCATCGCGATACCGTTTCCGAGGCTCAGATGCATACACGCTTCGACGTCGCTGTGGGACGCGAAAGGTGAAGCTATCCTCGCCATGATTACAACGCGATTCAGCACACCTGGGCTTGATGTACCCGAGACCGTCATTGTTGACTCGCGGTACGGAGGGACGAGCTTTAAATGGCCAAATTTAGATGGAATTCGCGAGTTACGGGGATTCGATACGATTAGCTTCGTTTGACGCGAGCCCGGGCACACCAGCATCGTCGAGTTTTCTGGGCTGCTTTCGGACTGAAGTATGATGGACGGGGAGTGGGAATTATCGCTAGAGGGTAGTCGTGATTGGAAAGAGCCCACCATTTCCGTTAACTAAACGAAGTGCAATGAAACTAACATTGAAGAGGTTTCTCGCTAAGTCCTGTTTAAATCATACGCCGTGTTTTAAATCATACAACGCCCCAACCTCCCCTGGTCAGGGAGGACTTGGAATAAAGCTCAGAGATGTTCATCGGTAATGCTTAAGACGCCAACAAGGGACCGGATCCTCTCCTATTACACCAACCCAACGCAAACAAAGTGTGTAATTCAAAATTTTCATTGACTTTTAGACTGCTGT